>LBNU01003481.1:13920-28883 GCA_014162995.1 Artemisia annua
ATTCCTACTTCATCCTAACCTGTTTTTGATCATCCATGGTGGTTTCTAATCATCCAATTCAACCTAATAACGATCCATATCATCTCCAAACACTCCCTTAATCAAACGCAAGAACATGCAAGAACACTATCTAATCAAAATTTCCAATTAGTGTTCTAATCAACAATGCACTATCCTAACATCACTAATTAACAAGCATATAACATTTGGGAATCATCAATTGCAAACAAACTCGCTTCAAAATTAAACCCAATTCAATTCAAAAATTCAATCAATTAATTCTTCCTCAAGGCTTAATCAATCAATCTAATTCTTTTTGCAATGATTTCCTCTATCAATTACCCACTTATCCTCAAAAGATTACATCTTAATTCGCACTATATCAAAAATACCCAAATCTTGATCTAATTCAAATAATCCGAATTAAAACCTAATTAAAGTAAATTGATGATGTTACTTACTTGTTTTGGAGCCATGGATGATGTCCTAACACTCCTGCAACTCTAAATCAACTTAATGTGGTCGAATTTTTAGACCCAATTTGGTGGATTGTGTGTGTGTGGGTTTCTTGTGATTTTTGAAAATTTGGGCTTATATATTCAATTCCATCCGATTAGCTTTTGATCCATCCGTTTTGGATTGAATTTTTGTAAAAACTTAATTTTCCAAAACCTCAACACTTAGTTTACTTGATACAAGTAACTAATGTGTTTTCTTTTCTCAAAAACCTTTTTTTTGTATGTAAATTTTCCACCACACTACCAAAATTTGTCTATAACTTCTAACTCTAACAAAACTAAATACTAAATAACTCAACTAAAAACTTAAACTCCATAATCATATTAAGAAATAAAACATAACAACTAAGAAAGTTTTAACCATAAACTTGAAATGAAAATAAAAATGCATGAAATTAAAACTTGAAACAAAAAAACTAGCACAAGAAGTGCTTTATTCTTGAAACTTGCTCCACTTGCTCATTTAGCCTTGAAAATACTCATTCCTAAGAATGTCTTCACTTTGGTACTTTCCGGATAGCTTCTGGTTGGTCTTTTGTGTTTTGAACCTTCTTGCAAAGTTTCTTCCACTTGGGCATACGATATCGAATTTGACATGCCATTCCCCATCACCTTCTTCCTTCTTGTAGTTGCTAGGTCCATTGGGTCCCCACTCCAAATTTTTAAGTTGAACCGGCAACGATCCAAGAAAATCTATAAGTTTATTAAACACAAGAATATTTTTAAATAGGTTAAAGAAAGCCTCCATAGCTAGAGCTCTTTCCATTTCATCTTCAATATCGAAGAAACTAGGTGTCAACGGCCCATACTTAGGCCTTCCCTCTTCGTCTCTACCAACTTCAAAACAACCAAAATAATCTTCCTCTTCATCATCAATACTATCCTTCCTTCCTTTCCTAGGCTTATGAACCATCCTCCAAGGACTAAAAACATGTTTGGGAAAAGCAAAGGGACAGTGGGTCGAGGAGTTACCCAATGTACTTTGGGCGTACCGTACAACCGCGAAAACACGAAATAACGGCACCCCTTTTAGCTTGGTCTATGGATCTGAAGCCGTTCTTCCCCCAGAAATCGGAGTTCCTACCTACCGTGTATCTTCATTTGAAGAGAACAAGAATAATGAAGAGCTCCGTCTCAATGTAGATTTATTGGATGAACAAAGAGAACTCGCGGCACTTTGTGAGGCCAAGTATAAACATCAAGTGGAACAGTACTACAACCATAAGGTACACCATACTCACCTCAAAGTCGGAGATCACGTGCTCCCCAAAAACGAAGCAAGTAGACAAGAAGGACAAAAAAAGCTTGATCCTAATTGGGAAGGACCATATCAAGTTATTGAAGCCAAACGTTCGGGAACGTACATACTCAAAGACCTCAACGGAAAAGTAATTCCAAGAACATAGCATGCTAGCAACTTGCACAAGTTTTATTTCTAAAAAGAAATTCGAATCAAAGAAACGCACGTCCTGTATAGACGACGTACTTTGGAAGTACCATGTACAAATAATAATGTGTGCGTTTTCCCCTTTAAATAAAGTTTGTATCAATAGAATACAACGTCCTGCTACAATACTTTTACTCCGTATTAGTAATGGAGACAATAACTTATATCTTATATCTCTAGTTACGCAAAGCGCCTTAGTATCCTGCAAAATAAAAGGATAATTATGAAGCAAAAAAAATATGCAAATTAAGCTCAAAAGGAGCAATAAAAAATCCGAAAATCATCCCGCCATAAATAGGGATAGAACACTCATGTGGGCCCAACCGTACGTACAAAGCAAAAGATCCAAGGAAGTCATCAAACGAGACAACTCGTATATCAGTCAAATTACACCCATGAACATCTAATTTACTCGCTTACTATAAATAAATATTGTCCATATCGCCAATAATAATCTTTGAGTATCCCTCAAAATAATATTAATAATAAATAGGTAAAAAAATCTTATAAGTTAAACAAACCAATTTGTCGCCAAAAATACGAGTAGCTCAAAACGAGTCGTAATAAATACTTTTTAAAGTTATTTTTTCACATTAAAAATATAATGAGGAATAAGAAACAAACACTGCACATGTAAAGTTCTAATACATAAATATAATAAGGCTTAACCAACATTTTATGGGAAGGATTGCATCAACCAACGAGGAGCCATAGGAAGAAGCTTATACTAAAACAACACATTCATATTGTACAAAAGCAGGGAAATATGCTTACATAACTAGAACTATTACATCCCATAAGTAGTCATATGGTGCAAAATAGACTACACTTATTCTAACATTCCGAGAGTAATCTATAGATAAGCACTCTAATAGCGACGGTCAGGACGCCTACGAAGACGGTTAACCTCGCGCTCCAACGCAGCCACTTCCGCCCTAAGTTCACGTCGATCATCCAAGACACAGTCAAACTCATTGGTGAAAGATAAAAATTCCCTCTCATGATCCTTAAGCTTGCCCCTTAGCTCAGTGTACTCCGAACCAACCCGTCTCTTTCCTTCTTTAGCTCCTCCACCATAGCTCGCAACTCCCCTATCTCAACAAGATCACGGTTTCGCTCACTGTAAGAACTGGTATTCCCCACCTGTGCCAAACCACCATATGACGAAAACCAGCCATCACCTTCACCACTTGGATAAGCCTCAAAATTCATATACTGACCCACATCGTTCACATTCATAGCACCAAAGTTCGACCCACCCCAGTTAGAAAACTGATTACTATGTCCAACCATCTCCATGTGAACCGTCCTTCGCTTCTTATGCACATGAATCACGACGCCAGCACTAGCGCTAGTAACATCTTGAGTCTCGACCGACTCCTCAAACATTACATCTTCATCTAGACCCCTTATGTCAGGTAAAGGTCCAGTTTGGTCTCCTGTCGCTGGGGCATTATCAGGCATGACCGTGACAGCCTGCCCACCACTACTCTGCATCGAGTATCCCGTCGAAACCACATCTATAAACACACAAACGTGTGTGTTAAACATGTAGCATCAGAAGGTTTGAAAAACTGAAAAATAAAAAGATATATAAACGCCAAACCTCCTGATGTGCTCACGGTGTGTACAAGTTTTAAATTTATAAACACGCTTATCCGATTAACTATTTAACACATACGAGCAAGTATACTCGTCCATTTTAGTAAAGGTGGGTAAGTCGAGATCGTCCCAAGTGATTTAGTGATTAATGTATTATGAAACTTGTTTGTATAAAAAGGGTTGTCAATCCTAATTTAGTGAAAATTCAAAATCTTTAAGTAACCAAATTATCTAAAACATATACTTGTGTTAAATGCTACAATCAATCATTTGGAATATTCCTATTAAGCCTGGTGTAAACTTGTTATGATGCACAACTTTTATACAAATGACCAACAATCAATGGTGTTTATCATGTAAGATCATTACTAGAATTCAATCATCTAGTTACTTCCATTCGGCCTAAGACAACTAGATTAACAATTCCATTAACACAATGTTGTTTAAAAAGCAATTCTTTCCTTATGAATTCTTACGAATCCTTTCGGCCTAATTTCATGATGAAATCTTCTCAAATCCATTTTAATGAGTAAACATGATGCTTGTTACACATCATATCGCATACTAATTCGTGCACTAACTTTTTGGAATAAAAACATTAAGAAAACCCTTTCGGCCAATATTCCCCAAAGATGTTTTTATCAATAAATTAAGCAAGATTAGATATTATCCCAACAAACTCATAAATTAAGAAGAGTTTCCATGCATCACCTTTTTAAAGAAAAGAATTCTCCATGACTAATTACATCATTCACACAAGTATATACCAAATTACTCCATATCAATCATATCAAAACACAAGTAGTAAACAAAACTTTCATTCAACTTAAAGTAACAATAATTCATTGTAAATAAACAAGATGTACCTAGCTTGAGAATTACGAGAACTAGAATTGTGGAACTATAGCAACCACGCTCCTCCAATCGACTACTAAGACAAATAAACAACTTCACACTCGAACAAAACTCTTGAGACTTTAACTCAAAGTTTTCTGGACGTTTCTAATGTTATAGTAACCTTTCGGGCAATTATAAGAAGATAGTAAGGACTTGGTGTAAGCCTTACTTAGATTTAGAATGGTACCTTTTGTATCTAGCCTTGGATACTAATTTATAGCCTCCAAGACACTTATTCTCCAAGGTAAAACGTCATCCAGGAGTTATGGACTAGAAATGATCAGCCACCAATGATAATGAGGAGTAAATTCGCCATTAAATGAAATTTTGTAACTGCAGCATCATTCCATCCATTTCGGATACGGGTTGCATCCGAACGGATAAATGTAACTTGTATCCTCCATTTTGTCTTTTCTTGGCAATTCGTTGTCGCATGTTTTCTCCTTCATTTTGGTACTGATTTCTTCCATAGAACTTGATATTTTCTTGACATATAAACGTAGAAATCTTGAATCTATCAAATCCTTGAGTCCTTGTGTGATTCTTCACTCGTTTCCTTCTCGAAAATCTCCAATTGTGCATATTCACTTCAATTCTTCATCTTTTCATCATTTTTTCCTGTTCTTGGTTACATTTGCTTGTATAAACACTTTTCCATGATTAAGTAACAAATACATACAAATATGACCAAATATGATGCACAAAACTAACAATAACGCAACTAAAAACATGTATAATTTAAGCGTTATCAAATCCCCCACACTTGAGTTTTGCTCGCCCTCGAGCAAGTCTAAAAGAAAAATAATTTCAATGGTATTGTGTATCGTGATTCCAAAATATAACAATCATCCCAAAGGTTAATTGTTATTTTTTAACTTTTAATGCGAAAATTATATGGAGCATAAACAAATATAAAGCATGGTAACATAACTTAGCACCTCACGAAGAATAATTTGAATTCACTCATCACTCTGTGGTAATTTGATTGGTAAACCACTCATAGTCAGTCATGATTCATGTTTCTTACAATCGGCTTGTACAAGTATCAAAACAACAAAATAAAACATCAAAGAGGTCTTTTATTCGGGTTTAAGGTGAAGGTTACCGGCTTATGTTCAAATATCTCATACAAAAACATCATAGATCGCTGGCGCGTATTTTAAATAAGTAATAACGGATGGTCACTAGATTATACCTTGGATCGCTGGCGCGTTATTTTCATAACGGATGGTCACCAAAACATGCTCTAGATCGCTGGCGCGTCATTCCATTACCCAAAAATACGGATGGTCACTAAAATATTCGTGCACTAAATATTCTTGCAAAGCCATCACTTGATTCGAGTGCTCAAAGGTTAACAACGAATAAAGTAGAATGGTATGGTTTAGAATAAGATATGGGAAATATGTAAGGTTTCTACAAAATAAGAAAAATAAGAATCAAGTCCAATTTCCGTTCCCCAACTCTTTATACCAAAAATGATTATTCTCCAAACTCAACAAAACTTCCTTCGTCACCCCCACACTTCGGATGAGCACACGCTACAAAAATACAAATAAGTGTAGCGACCTCCTTCTTTGTTGAAACAACATATACACATATCAAAATGTGGTCAACGCATAATCAAAAAAAAAATAAAAAAAATTCGAACTTCAAATGAACTTGATTCGGGTAAAGCTAAGGTGTAAGGTGTAAAATATTTTTGTATTTTTTCTGGATTAATCAAAAGAAAAGATAGGCTCAGACGGTGTAACTAGGGGTATCTAGTGTTAAAGATAAACGCTAACAAATGGGTTCCAAATACGAAGGTAAACTAACCGATGTGATTAGCAAAAAATATAATTGTAATCGGATGGCCATTTGGTGTAAATCCTAAGTTGCCTCTTATCATTTGAATATATTTTTATCACTCGAAAGTGATTTTAACCGTAATGCATAACAAGTACAAGTTCTAGAATCAACATAATCACCGGCACACTCATAGCAAAATATATAGCATAAGAAATGCTTTATATAAATCCTCACAATTTAAGGTGAAAAAGCTATAATATGTACTAGTAATTGTTATCAATTCCAAAATGAATTTGCTCTAATAATTTGATTAAGCTCCAAAAATTTTCAAATACCCTTATTTTACCATTGAAACAATCTCATTTATTATATATAACTTATGCGTTAAAACAACTAGAAAATTTTCAAGGGCGAACGAATTCTAGTTACTTGAATTCACAACTAATCCTAAAAATTAAAAATAAATCTATTTTTCCTATTTTCTTCCATCCCCACACTTAAGTTTTGCGTTGTCCTCAATGTAATAAAAATATCTTCAAAGTAAAGGAAATGGGAAAAATTTAGAAACTACCGGGGTAAAAATACGCAATATGCATATTTGATCACAAATAAGCAAATGAGTTCTCTGACTCCAAATATTGATCAACCATAAGCTTCCATAATGTCACCCCTGCAAAAACTGCAAAAATATACGAAACAAAACAAACAAAAACACAAACACAAACAAAAGTACTAAAACAAACCAAATGTTGACAATGTAAGTTATTAATCCTAAAAGAAAGAGTTATAGAAAGAAATATAAATTATTCAACACACATAATTGTTTTCGAAACACAAACCATAAACAAATCACGATCACTCGTCGTCATCATCATCCATGTCGGAACGAACAAACTCATCCTCGCTCTCCTCTTCATCCGTGTCCTCTTCAACTCTACGCTTCTTCTTTCCACCCCGAGATGATCCACCAACATCAAAACTGTGACCTCCAACACTCGTACCTCCCATGTTAGGAACTCTACCATAAGTCGGATACGGTTCGGGAAATGGTGAATAACCAGGATAGGGATATAGGTACGAACCAGGATAAGGCTCATAAGGGATTGGGTAGGGAGGAACATTAGGTGGTTCGTAGAGTGGCACCTCATAGCTATTCTCTCGAGCAATGTGTTGGAGCATCAGCATAGAATAATCGTAGTTATAGTTTTGCCTCATCATCATCGAATCTCTCCACACATCCCTACGCTCAATATCATTCAACTCACTATGCCAATCTCCCCACCCCAAATCAAAACTACCCGGAGCATATCCATAAACACCTCCCGTTTGTGGTGGTGGTTGTTGTTGTGGCATCACAAGTTTCGGCTCAGTCCATTCTCCTAATGTCCTAGTCCTCCTATTCAATGCTTTCCCAAAACCTTTGTAATCCCAACTTTCCTTTGGTTCCGAACACTTAGCCAACTCTTCATCAACAAAATACCCCAAATTCCTTGCCAAAGCGGTCACATAATGACCTCCACAAATATCACTCTTGTCCTTGATCCCCGGTGCTCTCCTAGAAAGATACTCGGCTATAATCCAAGCCGCATTACCATACTTGTCTTCCTCAAGCAATTTCATCACCCATAAGTCGGGTTTGTTACACTTGTCACAACTACCCGTCCTATGCAAAACTCCCCAAGTGATCAACTTTTGCAAAATCTTCATCAACGGATTCCTAATCTTAGATGCATTCCTCCTAGTACAACTCGGATCACCAGCACGATTCCAATACTCCGGAACCCCATTATAACTATTGTGAAACATTTTCAACCTCAAGAAGTGTGTCTCAAACAACCTATGATCAACCTCATCTTGCTCATACAAACCAAGATGCACCGCAAACTGCGGCAAAGTGTAAGCATGCTCAACTCCACATAGCCTAACCAAATACAAACTTCCCTCAGAAGATCATACACTTTCCTTTCAAAGTAGAATGTAGAAAAGAATTCCAAGCACCATTCACGATAAACATCTTCATATATGCTAAAAGCTCTTTCCCAAGAAAGATCCACAAATGTATCCCCATCAGCCGGATACACATAACTCATTCTCATCATTTCCCTCAATTGATCCTCACAATCATACTCAGCAAACAAACTCCAATCAACTAAACGTGGTGAAACAATTTTCCTACCTTATAGCTTAGAAAGCCGTTCATGAAAGGCATGCTTCTCTTCTTTCTTCAAATGGCTGAACTTAAGATTCTCATTCCTTTCCGTTTGAAGATTGTACGAGATCTTTTGCTTTGAATTCCTAAAAACATACTTCGTCACAATCGGGTTAACTTTCACTCTCCTTGAACTCGAACTACCTGCAACATGACTCTGAAAATCACAAATTAATGTTAGTATAAGAGTATAAGAGCCAATGCTACACAAATTAGAAGTCAAAAATTCGATTCGCAAAATTCTTAAAAATGTTAACGAGGCATCCATCCGATCGGTATCCCATCCATCCGATCGGATGGATCCTCTGGTCACATCCATCCGATCGGATGCCCCTCGCAACCAGATCGGATGGATTTTTTACCAAAAGTTCCAAAACCTAATTTTTCGACTTTTCTCACTTCCAATCTATTCCTACTTCATCCTAACCTGTTTTTGATCATCCATGGTGGTTTCTAATCATCCAATTCAACCTAATAACGATCCATATCATCTCCAAACACTCCCTTAATCAAACGCAAGAACATGCAAGAACACTATCTAATCAAACCTTTCCAATTAGTGTTCTAATCAACAATGCACTATCCTAACATCACTAATTAACAAGCATATAACATTGGGAATCATCAATTGCAAACAAACTCGCTTCAAAATTAAACCCAATTCAATTCGAAAATTCAATCAATTAATTCTTCCTCAAGGCTTAATCAATCAATCTAATTCTTTTTGCAATGATTTCCTCTATCAATTACCTACTTATCCTCAAAAGATTACATCTTAATTCGCACTATATCAAAAATACCCAAATCTTGATCTAATTCAAATAATCCGAATTAAAACCTAATTAAAGTAAATTGATGATGTTACTTACTTGTTTTGGAGCCATGGATGATATCCTAACACTCCTGCAACTCTAAATCAACTTAATGTGGTCGAATTTTTAAACCCAATTTGGTGGATTGTGTGTGTGTGGGTTTCTTGTGATTTTTGAAAATTTGGGCTTATATATTCAATTCCATCCGATTAGCTTTTGATCCATCCGTTTTGGATTGAATTTTTGTAAAAACTTAATTTTCCAAAACCTCAACACTTAGTTTACTTGATACAAGTAACTAATGTGTTTTCTTTTCTCAAAAACCTTTTTTTTGTATGTAAATTTTCCACCACACTACCAAAATTTGTCTATAACTTCTAACTCTAACAAAACTAAATACTAAATAACTCAACTAAAAACTTAAACTCCATAATCATATTAAGAAATAAAACATAACAACTAAGAAAGTTTTAACCATAAACTTGAAATGAAAATAAAAATGCATGAAATTAAAACTTGAAACAAACAAACTAGCACAAGAAGTGCTTTATTCTTGAAACTTGCTCCACTTGCTCATTTAGCCTTGAAAATACTCATTCCTAAGAATGTCTTCACTTTGGTACTTTCCGGATAGCTTCCGGTTGGTCTTTTGTGTTTTGAACCTTCTTGCAAAGTTTCTTCCACTTGGGCATACGATATCGAATTTGACATGCCATTCCCCATCACCTTCTTCCTTCTTGTAGTTGCTAGGTCCATTGGGTCCCCACTCCAAATTTTTAAGTTGAACCGGCAACGATCCAAGAAAATCTATAAGTTTGTTAAACACAAGAATATTTTTAAATAGGTTAAAGAAAGCCTCCATAGCTAGAGCTCTTTCCATTTCATCTTCAATATCGAAGAAACTAGGTGTCAACGGCCCATACTTAGGCCTTCCCTCTTCGTCTCTACCAACTTCAAAACAACCAAAATAATCTTCCTCTTCATCATCAATACTATCCTTCCTTCCTTTCCTAGGCTTAAGGTAATAAGTATGCTTAAGAATTCTATCATCAATAGTCATGGTTCCACGCCCCATGTCTATTATTGCCCCACATGTTCTTAAAAACGGTCTCCCCAACAAAATTGGTAATTCCTTATCCACCGGAATGTTAAGTACTAGAAAATCAACCAAAAATGCTTGGTAACCTATTTGAACACGTACATTCTTTACTTCCCCCACAGCTTTTGCTTTCGAATTATCCGCCATAGTAAGGTTTGATTGGTTAGGTTGTAGGTTGCAAAGTCCTAACCTTTGATACAATGGATATGGCATCACACTTACGCTTGACCCCGTATCGGCTAACGCATACATTGGAGTAGTCCCATTCACCTTTATTGGCAAAACAAAGTTTCCTGGGTCACTCATCTTTTTAGGAAGCCCATTCTATACTATTCTCTCCCTTTCTACTTCATCAAATGTTGTATCTTCTAACCTTAACCTCGCCATCATGACCGAATCCAACTTCTTCCTATAGGTCATGTAATTATTCAACACCTCAATAACCGGTTTCTTCTCTATGAGTTCATGAATTTTAGCTTCTAAGTTTTCCAATATAGCTTCTTTTTGTTCATAGGTTAATGGTTGGGTAACTTTTGGTGAATTTGGTGGTGTACTAGGTAATGATGATGATGTGGAATTAGTCACTTTTGGGTTGGAGGGTTGGGTGAGTTTGTTTAGTGGTGCTTTCTTTTTACTCGCTTTTCCCATGTTACAAACTTCTTCCTTTCCTTCCTTTTTCTCTTCCATGCCTTCACATAATTCCGCTATCATAACATCCACTTCTTTTTCTTCCTCCAAATCGGTTATATTGATCCTCAACTCACTAAGTACAAAGTCCACCGTACACTTAGTAGTCATAAGAAAATCCCTACCAAAAACAACTTCCGGTTAATCGGAATTGCAATAATCAAGAACAAAAAAGTCAACCTTAAAAATGTGCCCGTGAATCTTCACTTTCACATCCTTAACCTTCTTTCTACCATAATCCTCATAGTCAAGACGAAAAAAACCAAGCTTGTCTAAGACATCTTCCGTGATATAGTTGTCCCTATACTCCATATTAAGTTGCGCATCCCAAGATTTGATTCCCTCCACCGCACAAGGTGTAGCAAACCTCATGTGTGAGGCATCAAACTCCTTAGGAGGAGCTCGTGTGAAAACAACAACTCTTTTCTTAGTTTCCTTAGGCAAACAAACATCATTCTCTCCAACTATTTCTCCATCTTCCAAATCCGCCTTAGCTTTCTCCAACATGCTTTCCAATCTCTCCAAAGAATCACATGAATCTTTGAACATATCCTCCAAGTTCCTTAAGTATTCCGAAATTTGACTCAAACTCTCCATTTCACTAAAGCAAATTACTAACTATAACATAACCATCAACAAAACAACCAAATCATTAGCGTTGGGGTTAGTTATAATAAAAAATACACTTAAAATGAAACAATACCAAGTAAATCATCAAACTAAAACACTAAAATCACAAAAACAACTCAAAATAAAAATCACTAAAAATTTTACCGAGACATTGATTTTGATACACACAATATATAATATATATAAGTATATCTCCAAGGATAGCACGGGTAAATATGTATCCCCGGGTCGTTTTCACCAACGAAGGCTGAATGGAGTTCGTGAGTTCGTGATCGTGAGTCGTGAAGTGAATGTGAAGGGGGTTTATGGGGAACCCTAAGCTACAATTATACTACGAGAAATAAAATTGCACAAATAAGAAAGCACGTAAGTCTAACACGTAATTAAAACCTAAAAACGTAACTAAAACGTAAAATAAACGTAAACGCGCAAAATAAAAAGTGAATTTAAGGCATTAATGATCCTACGGGTGTAAAAATGATTTTTCTACGTTCTAAATGACAAAATAAAATTTTAGGAAAAAGAAAAATATTTTTTTGACTTTTAATTTAATTATTATTAATTAAAAACTATTTTTAACTATTTAAATTATACTAAAATGCAATTTATTATGAAATAAGCTAGAAAAATAAAAATTTAATTTTTAAAATTTTAAAATAACCTAATAATAATTTTAAAACTGAAAAATATTTTTTGTATTTTTATGAATTATTATTAATTAAAAAGGATTTAGAAATACTTAAAAAATATTTTTAATTATTATAAATACTAAATTACTTAAGAAAATTATGAAATTTTTCAGGAAAATCTAAAATATTATTAAAAACCTAGGAAAAATAAAATTTCTTAAAAACTAACCCTAATAAGCTGTTTTGGGCTAATAAGCAGTTTGATAAGGGCTTATTTTTAAGCACTTCTTATCCAATAAGCTCCAAACTCTCAACACAGGTTCAGGTGACTTAAATAAGCTTAACTAAACTCAGATAACCCAAATAAGCCCAGGCCATAAGCCAAATAATCAATGAGCAAATTGCACAACAAAACAGCCAAACACCCTACTTCTAGCTTATAATTAAGCACTCTAATAAGCCAATTTTTGGGAGATTAAGCAGGCAAAAGCAAGATCACCCAAGAGACAACACAAAAATGCAAAAATCCCTAAATTTACTGCACTAATTGAACCCTAAACTAGCCCTAGATCAGGTCCTGTTTGAGTAGTCTAAACTCAGTTGTTGACTTTTTCATTGCACACAAACTTTGACTAAGTTCAATTTCAATGGCTTAAATCTATCACTAGGTGTATATTAAAGATGTCTAAGCATGAAAATCACATATGCAAACACAAAATGCAGCTAAGGAACAATAGCAGCAAGTTCATATTACATTTATGCAAGCAGAAACCAATTTTTTGTTCAATTTTGACTTATTATACTAAAGTGACCAATTAAATGACTAAAATAACTAGTATTACCCTAATGCTAACCTAGAATGCAGAAAACAAAGCAAAATAACAACAAGAGCACACAGAAGCTGATTGATCCAAACACCCCTTTATCACTAAATTTGCACTACAACTTTGAGATTTAAGCTTATACCTACCTATATTAAGCTACAAACAGATTAAGTAAATACAATAGAGGCTAAATGAACACAAATAACACTAGAAGAACAAAAAGAACAACTAATTGCAGATTCAACTATTCTATGGCAGTAGGATGCAAAATGAGACTTAGAACATGCAAAAGCTATTCAGAAGTACATAAATAACTATAACAAGCTACTAATGCAGGAACAAGCTAGAAGAATAAAAGCTAAGATAATATTAAGGTAAATGCAAGAATTGAAAAGAGAACTTACTTGAATATAGGCTAAATAATGGACTACAAGCTGTAGGTATAAGCTCACAATAAGCATATGTAGGCTTATGTTAGCTTATAGGAAGGGATTAACACAGCGTATAAAAGCTTTTCTCTCTTTTTATTTTTATTTTTTTTTTATTTATTTTTTATTTTTATTTTTTTGCACAATGAAGATTAAGCAGAACTAGAAACTTGGAAAAGCTTTTTAACACACTTAAATTAACTTAAGGAAGCAGAAATTACAGAACTTGAACTTGGAATGAGCTTAAAAGAAGAATTGCTTAAAACGGTTTAAAACTAAATTTCATTAAACTTGTAAAAGGGTTACAAAGACGCATCATACATTAAATTTAAAGCAGAATTAAGCTACCTTATACTAAGCTACACTACACTAAGCTACTCCTCAACTACACCTCCACCATTGAGCAGGGTCCTCTATATATATAGGCCATGAGAGGTGGTTATGAAGCTTCAGGAAGGTAATTGACAGCCACACAATCAAATCCCACCAGAGAGTTCCTAGTATTTTTGGACATTCGATTAACTTCTAGCATATTCCATCCAATAGGACACCTTCATTTTGCCACTTGAGCTAGGTTCTGGCATATTCCGACAACCTTCGAGAAGGTACGAGGTTCTATTGATTTGGAACGAGGTAAATCTTTGAGGCAGGGTAATTGGTAAAGGAGGTGGATGAACAGTAATTTTTACAGGAAAAGGGCGCGTTTGATTTTTGGGGTTTATTAAATTGATTTTGACTTGGTGGTAAGAGTTTGACCGGGTATTTAGTTACACGGGTTTTATAATTTTGAGTGTGGACCGGGTGTTAAGTGAAGGGGTGATGGGCTTGTTGTGTTTTCTTTTGGGTTTGGGCTTATAAGAATGGATAAGAGTTTATGGGTAATCAGATTTTATAAGTTGTGTAGTATTTTTGGTAAAAGTTATAAGGACCAAGTATGTAAATGTGGTAACTTCAAGGACTATCTTTGTCATTTTTGAAAAATACTTTCAAGGGTAAATCTTGCCAAAGGATGGATCTTCAAGGACCCTTATTGACTTTTGAGCTCAAATATAATCTTCCATTGAAAATAGCTTCCCCGACCTCGGCTATTGATCCTTTTCCAATCTCGTGCCCGTTTTTGCCGTTTTTTGGCTCGGTTTTTGTCTGTTTCTCATATTTTATTACCTGCATGTTCAAAAACACAAAAACATATATATTTGGCAATTATTCGTTAGTTTTTGGTCTTTTTGATCGGGTTTTGGCAAATAAAAGGTATGTGTTTAAGCACATACCAGACATCCATCCGTTCGGATGGTCTACCATCCGATCGGATGGTTACCTGCACAACTCCATCCGAACCGGATGCGGGTTGCATCCGATCGGATGGATCAAACCTGAACCAATTTTTTTT
>LBNU01003481.1:29341-45258 GCA_014162995.1 Artemisia annua
TTTTTTTTTTTTTTTCCCTTTTTTTTTTTTTTTTTTTTTTTTTTTTTTTTTTTTTTTTTTTTTTTTTTTTTTTACTTTTTACTTTTACCAACTCGAATTTTCTAATTTACAAACAAAAATACTAAGAAATCTAATCAAATCCCCGGCAGCGGCGCCAAAAACTTGATGTGCTCACGGTGTGTACAAGTTTTAAATTTATAAACACGCTTATCCGATTAACTATTTAACACATACGAGCAAGTATACTCGTCCGTTTTAGTAAAGGTGGGTAAGTCGAGATCGTCCTAAGGGATTTAGTGATTAATGTATTATGAAACTTGTTTTTATAAAAAGGATTGTCAATCCTAATTTAGTGAAAATTCAAAATATTTAAGTAACCAAATTATCTAAAACATATACTTGTGTGAAATGCTACAATCAATCATTTGGAATATTCCTATTAAACTTGGTGTAAACTTGTTATGATGCACAACTTTTATATGAATGACCAACAATCAATGGTGTTTATCATGTAAGATCATTACTAGAATTCAATCATCTAGTTACTTCCATTCGGCCTAAGACAACTAGATTAACAATTCCATTAACACAATGTTGTTTAAAAAGCAATTCTTTCCTTATGAATTCTTACGAATCCTTTCGGCCTAATTTCGTGATGAAATCTTCTCAAATCCATTTTAAAGATTAAACATGATGCTTGTTACACATCATATCCCATACTAATTCGTGCACTAACTTTTTGGAATAAAAACATTAAGAAAACCCTTTCGGCCAATATTCCCCAAAGATGTTTTTATCAACAAATTAAGCAACATTAGATATTATCCCAACATACTCATAAATTAAGAAGAGTTTTCATGCATCACCTTTTTAAAGAAAAGAATACACCATGACTAATTACATCATTCACACAAGTATATATCAAATTACTCCGTATCAATAATATCAAAACACAAGTAGTAAACAAAAGTTTCATTCAACTTAAAGTAATAATAATTCATTGTAAATAAACAAGATGTACCTAGCTTGAGAATTACAAGAACTAAAATTGTGGAACTATAGCAACCACGCTCCTCCAATCGACTACTAAAACAAATAAACAACTTCACACTCGAACCAAACTCTTAAGACTTTGACTCAAAGTTTCCTGGACGTTTCTAATGTTATAGTAACCTTTCGGGCAATTATAAGAAGATAGTAAGGACTTGGTGTAAACCTTACTTAGATTTAGATTGGTACCCTTTGTATCTAGCCTTGGATACTAATTTATAGCCTCCAAGACACTTATTCTCCAAGGTAAAACGTCCTCCAGGAGTTATGGACTAGAAATGATCAGCCACCAATGATAATGAGGAGTAAATTCGCCATTAAATTAAATTTTGTAACTGCAGCATCATTCCATCCGTTTCGGATACGGATTGCATCCGAACGGATGGATGTAACCTGTATCCTCCATTTTGTCTTTTTTTGGCAATTCGTTGTCGCATGTTTTCTCCTTCATTTTGGTACTGATTTCTTCCATAGAACTTGATATTTTCTTGACATATAAACGTAGAAATCTTGAATCTATCAAATCCTTGAGTCCTTGTGTGATTCTTCACTTGTTTCCTTCTCGAAAATCTCCAATTGTGCATATTCACTTCAATTCTTCATCTTTTCATCATTTTTTCCTGTTCTTGGCAAAGGTAATAAGTATGCTTAAGAATTCTATCATCAATAGTCATGGTTCCACGCCCCATGTCTATTATTGCCCCACATGTTCTTAAAAACGGTCTCCCCAACAAAATTGGTAATTCCTTATCCACCGGAATGTTAAGTACTAGAAAATCGGCCAAAAATGCTTGGTAACCTATTTGAACACGTACATTCTTTACTTCCCCCATAGCTTTTGCTTTCGAATTATCCGCCATAGTAAGGTTTGATTGGTTAGGTTGTGGGTTGCAAAGTCCTAACCTTTGATACAATGGATATGGCATCACACTTACGCTTGACCCCGTATCGGCTAACGCATACATTGGAGTAGTCCCGTTCACCTTTATTGGCTAAACAAAGTTTCCCGGGTCACTCATCTTTTTAGGAAGCCCATTCTATACTATTCTCTCCCTTTCTACTTCATCAAATGTTGTATCTTCTAACCTTAACCTCGCCATCATGACCGAATCCAACTTCTTCCTATAGGTCATGTAATTATTCAACACCTCAATAACCGGTTTCTTTTCTATGAGTTCATGAATTTTAGCTTCTAAGTTTTCCAATATAGCTTCTTTTTGTTCATTGGTTAATGGTTGGGTAACTTTTGGTGAATTTGGTGGTGTACTAGGTAATGATGATGATGATGATGATGTGGAATTAGTCACTTTTGGGTTGGAGGGTTGGGTGAGTTTGTTTAGTGGTGCTTTCTTCCTACTCGCTTTTCCCATGTTACAAACTTCTTCCTTTCCTTCCTTTTTCTCTTCCATGCCTTCACATAATTCCGCTATCATAACATCCATTTCTTTTTCTTCCTCCAAATCGGTTATATTGATCCTCAACTCACTAAGTGCAAAGTCCACCGTACACTTAGTAGTCACAAGAAAATCCCTACCAAAAACAACTTCCGGTTAATCGGAATTGCAATAATCAAGAACAACAAAGTCAACCTTAAAAATGTGCCCGTGAATGTTCACTTTCACATCCTTAACCTTCTTTCTACCATAATCCTCATAGTCAAGACGAAAAAAACCAAGCTTGTCTAAGACATCTTCCGTGATATAGTTGTCCCTATACTCCATATTAAGTTGCGCATCCCAAGATTTGATTCCCTCCACCGCACAAGGTGTAGCAAACCTCATGTGTGGGGCATCAAACTCCTTAGGAGGAGCTCGCATGAAAACAACAACTCTTTTCTTAGTTTCCTTAGGCAAACAAACTTCATTCTCTCCAACTATTTCTCCATCTTCCAAATCCGCCTTAGCTTTCTCCAACATGCTTTCCAATCTCTCCAAAGAATCACATGAATCTTTGAACATATCCTCCAAGTTCCTTAAGTATTCCGAAATTTGACTCAAACTCTCCATTTCACTAAAGCAAATTACTAACTATAACATAACCATCAACAAAACAACCAAATCATTAGCGTTGGGGTTAGTTATAATAAAAAAATACACTTAAAATGAAACAATACCAAGTAAATCATCAAACTAAAACATTAAAATCACAAAAACAACTCAAAATAAAAATCACTAAAAATTTTACCGAGACATTGATTTTGATACACACAATATATAATATATATAAGTATATCTCCAAGGATAGCACAGGTAAATATGTATCCCCGGGTCGTTTTCACCAACGAAGGCTAAATGGAGTTCGTGAGTTCGTGATCGTGAGTCGTGAAGTGAATGTGAAGGGGGTTTATGGGGAACCCTAAGCTACAACTATACTACGAGAAATAAAATTGCACAAATAAGAAAGCACGTAAGCCTAACATGTAATTAAAACCTAAAAACGTAACTAAAACGTAAAATAAAGGTAAACGCGCAAAATAAAAAGTGAATTTAAGGTATTAATGATCCTACGGGTGTGAAAATGATTTTTCTACGTTCTAAATGACAAAATAAAATTTTAGGAAAAAGAAAAATATTTTTTGACTTTTTATTTAATTATTATTAGTTAAAAACTATTTTTAACTATTTAAATTATACTAAAATGCAATTTATTATGAAATAAGCTAGAAAAATAAAATTTTAATTTTTAAAATTCTAAAATAACCTAATAATAATTTTAAAACTGAAAAATATTTTTTGTATTTTTTATGAATTATTATTAATTAAAAAGGATTTAGAAATACTTAAAAACTATTTTTAATTATTATAAATACTAAATTACTTAAGAAAATTATGAAATTTTTCAGGGAAATCTAAAATATTATTAAAAACCTAGAAAAAATAAAATTTCTTAAAAACTAACCCTAATAAGCTGTTTTGGGCTAATAAGCAGTTTGATAAGGGCTTATTTTTAAGCACTTCTTATCCAATAAGCTCCAAACTCTCAACACAGGTTCAAGTGACTTAAATAAGCTTAACTAAACTCAAATAACCCAAATAAGCCCAGGCCATAAGCCAAATAATAAATGAGCAAATTGCACAACAAAACAGCCAAACACCCTACTTCTAGCTTATAAT
Organism: Artemisia annua; assembly: GCA_014162995.1. Lineage (NCBI taxonomy): Eukaryota > Viridiplantae > Streptophyta > Magnoliopsida > Asterales > Asteraceae > Artemisia > Artemisia annua. Next base: position 33,505 of record LBNU01003481.1, read on the forward strand.
TAGGCACTCTAATAAGCCAATTTTTGGGAGATTAAGGGGGCAAAAGCAAGATTACCCAGGAGACAACACAAAATTGCAAAAATCCCTAAATTTACTACACCAATTGAACCCTAAACTAGCCCTAGATCAGGTCCTGTTTGAGTAGTCTAAACTCAGATGTTGACTTTTTCATTGCACACAAACTTTGACTAAGTTCAATTTCAATGGCTTAAATCTATCACTAGGTGTATATTAAAGATGTCTAAGCATGAAAATCACATATGCAAACACAAAATGCAGCAAAGGAACAATAGCAGCAAGTTTAGATTACATTTATGAAAGCAGAAACCAATTTTTTGTTCAATTTTGACTTATTATACTAAAGTGACCAATTAAATGACTAAAATAACTAGTATTACCCTAATGCTAACCTAGAATGCAGAAAACAAAGCAAAATAACAACAAGAGCACACAGAAGCTGATTGATCCAAACACCCCTTTATCACTAAATTTGCACTACAACTTTGAGATTTAAGCTTATACCTACCTATATTAAGCTACAAACAGATTAAGTAAATACAATAGAGGCTAAATGAACACAAATAACACTAGAAGAACAAAAAGAACAACTAATTGCAGATTCAACTATTCTATGGCAGTAGGATGCAAAATGAGACTTAGAACATGCAAAAGCTATTCAGAAGTACATAAATAACTATAACAAGCTACTAATGCAGGAACAAGCTAGAAGAATAAAAGCTAAGATAATATTAAGGTAAATGCAAGAATTGAAAAGAGAACTTACTTGAATATAGGCTAAATAATGGACTACAAGCTGTAGGTATAAGCTCACAATAAGCATATGTAGGCTTATGTTAGCTTATAGGAAGGGATTAACACAGCGTATAAAAGCTTTTCTCTCTTTTTATTTTTATTTTTTTTTTATTTATTTTTTATTTTTATTTTTTTGCACAATGAAGATTAAGCAGAACTAGAAACTTGGAAAAGCTTTTTAACACACTTAAATTAACTTAAGGAAGCAGAAATTACAGAACTTGAACTTGGAATGAGCTTAAAAGAAGAATTGCTTAAAACGGTTTAAAACTAAATTTCATTAAACTTGTAAAAGGGTTACAAAGACGCATCATACATTAAATTTAAAGCAGAATTAAGCTACCTTATACTAAGCTACACTACACTAAGCTACTCCTCAACTACACCTCCACCATTGAGCAGGGTCCTCTATATATATAGGCCATGAGAGGTGGTTATGAAGCTTCAGGAAGGTAATTGACAGCCACACAATCAAATCCCACCAGAGAGTTCCTAGTATTTTTGGACATTCGATTAACTTCTAGCATATTCCATCCAATAGGACACCTTCATTTTGCCACTTGAGCTAGGTTCTGGCATATTCCGACAACCTTCGAGAAGGTACGAGGTTCTATTGATTTGGAACGAGGTAAATCTTTGAGGCAGGGTAATTGGTAAAGGAGGTGGATGAACAGTAATTTTTACAGGAAAAGGGCGCGTTTGATTTTTGGGGTTTATTAAATTGATTTTGACTTGGTGGTAAGAGTTTGACCGGGTATTTAGTTACACGGGTTTTATAATTTTGAGTGTGGACCGGGTGTTAAGTGAAGGGGTGATGGGCTTGTTGTGTTTTCTTTTGGGTTTGGGCTTATAAGAATGGATAAGAGTTTATGGGTAATCAGATTTTATAAGTTGTGTAGTATTTTTGGTAAAAGTTATAAGGACCAAGTATGTAAATGTGGTAACTTCAAGGACTATCTTTGTCATTTTTGAAAAATACTTTCAAGGGTAAATCTTGCCAAAGGATGGATCTTCAAGGACCCTTATTGACTTTTGAGCTCAAATATAATCTTCCATTGAAAATAGCTTCCCCGACCTCGGCTATTGATCCTTTTCCAATCTCGTGCCCGTTTTTGCCGTTTTTTGGCTCGGTTTTTGTCTGTTTCTCATATTTTATTACCTGCATGTTCAAAAACACAAAAACATATATATATATATATATATTATATATATATATATATATATATATATATATATATATATATATATATATATATATATATATATATATATATATATATATATATATTTGGCAATTATTCGTTAGTTTTTGGTCTTTTTGATCGGGTTTTGGCAAATAAAAGGTATGTGTTTAAGCACATACCAGACATCCATCCGTTCGGATGGTCTACCATCCGATCGGATGGTTACCTGCACAACTCCATCCGAACCGGATGCGGGTTGCATCCGATCGGATGGATCAAACCTGAATCAATTTTTTTTAATTAACTTAAACTTTAATTAAAAATAACTTTTTTTTTAATAATTAATCTAATTACTTTACTATTTAATTAAAACTCTAATTACTATTAATTAATTAACTAAAAAGTTAAAACATAAACATTAAATTAAAACATTAAAACCATTAATAACATTAAATTAACCTTAATTAACATAAATTAAATAACTTAATTAATTATCCTAATTAACCACTATTTAAAACAATTAAAACTAATCATTACCAAACCTTAATTATCATTAACTAATCATTAACTAAACGAATAAACATGAAATAAACAAAAAATAAAAACCTAAAAAAATTAAGATGGTATACGCCTTTACAACGCATGGATACGCTACTAGTACCATATACAATGGCAATAGCTAAAAAGAAGCACAATGGCAAAGAGAAATATAATTTCGATTCATCCATCCGATCGGTTGGCTGAAAAAAAAAACTTTCTTTTTTTTACTTTTTACTTTTACCAACTCGAATTTTCTAATTTACAAACAAAAATACTAAGAAATCTAATCAAATCCCCGGCAGCGGCGCCAAAAACTTGATGTGCTCACGGTGTGTACAAGTTTTAAATTTATAAACACGCTTATCCGATTAACTATTTAACACATACGAGCAAGTATACTCGTCCGTTTTAGTAAAGGTGGGTAAGTCGAGATCGTCCTAAGGGATTTAGTGATTAATGTATTATGAAACTTGTTTGTATAAAAAGGGTTGTCAATCCTAATTTAATGAAAATTCAAAATATTTAAGTAACCAAATTATCTAAAACATATACTTGTGTGAAATGCTACAATCAATCATTTGGAATATTCCTATTAAACTTGGTGTAAACTTGTTATGATGCACAACTTTTATATGAATGACCAACAATCAATGGTGTTTATCATGTAAGATCATTACTAGAATTCAATCATCTAGTTACTTCCTTTCGGCCTAAGACAACTAGATTAACAATTCCATTAACACAATGTTGTTTAAAAAGCAATTCTTTCCTTATGAATTCTTACGAATCCTTTCGGCCTAATTTCATGATGAAATCTTCTCAAATCCATTTTAAAGAGTAAACATGATGCTTGTTACACATCATATCCCATACTAATTCGTGCACTAACTTTTTGGAATAAAAACATTAAGAAAACCCTTTCGGCCAATATTCCCCAAAGATGTTTTTATCAACAAATTAAGCAATATTAGATATTATCCCAACAAACTCATAAATTAAGAAGAGTTTTCATGCATCACCTTTTTAAAGAAAAGAATACTCCATGACTAATTACATCATTCACACAAGTATATATCAAATTAGTCCATATCAATCATATCAAAACACAAGTAGTAAACAAAAATTTCATTCAACTTAAAGTAACAATAATTCATTGTAAATAAACAAGATGTACCTAGCTTGAGAATTACAAGAACTAGAATTGTGGAACTATAGCAACCACGCTCCTCCAATCGACTACTAAGACAAATAAACAACTTCACACTCGAACCAAACTCTTAAGACTTTGACTCAAAGTTTCCTGGACGTTTCTAATGTTATAGTAACCTTTTGGGCAATTATAAGAAGATAGTAAGGACTTGGTGTAAACCTAACTTAGATTTAGATTGGTACCCTTTGTATCTAGCCTTGGATACTAATTTATAGCCTCCAAGACAATTATTCTCCAAGATAAAACGTCCTCCAGGAGTTATGGACTAGAAATGATCAGCCACCAATGATAATGAGGAGTAAATTCGCCATTAAATTAAATTTTGTAACTGCAGCATCATTCCATCCGTTTCGGATACGGATTGCATCCGAACGGATGGATGTAACCTGTATTCTCCATTTTGTCTTTTCTTGGCAATTCGTTGTCGCATGTTTTCTCCTTCATTTTGGTACTGATTTCTTCCATAGAACTTGATATTTTCTTGACATATAAACGTAGAAATCTTGAATCTATCAAATCCTTGAGTCCTTGTGTGATTCTTCACTCGTTTCCTTCACGAAAATCTCCAATTGTGCATATTCACTTCAATTCTTCATCTTTTCATCATTTTTTCCTGTTCTTGGCTACATTTGCTTGTATAAACACTTTTCCATGATTAAGTAACAAATACATACAAATATGACCAAATATGATGCACAAAACTAACAATAACGCAACTAAAAACATGTATTATTTAAGCGTCATCACCTCCACAAAACAACGTTTCATAGTACTCCTCGCTCCATACATAGTTCGTTATGACGATAGGTATTGTATTCCTGTACGGAACAATGGCGCCATGCGACTCAGAATCTAAAAAATTTAAAGCTACATGGTAAGTATAGTAGCACGCATGGAGAGAAAAGCAAAGATAAAATGTATATATGATAAAGATATACAAATGGCACATTCAATTAAAATGCCATGCAACAAGAACATGTCTATATATATTAAATTGACAATAGCCTGCCTTGTCTCCAAAGACCTATAGAATATATATTGACCACTCTAAAGAAAAGAAGCATGTCATTCAAAATATAGGTGAGGACCACTGTATATGACACGAACCAATGTATGAACAGAAAAGTAGTATATGCTTTAAGAAAGAATAAAGTACTAGTCCCTTCGGCCATATCTTCAAAAAAGGAAGTGTGTCCAAAATGGGTTGAGTAAGATATTACTTTATAAAGGTAAAAGGAATATTCAGAGGGACACTTCTCCCATAAACAAGGCATGCACATCATATTGATAGCCTTAAAATATGTCTACACGGGGGATCTGATGAGTATATCTTTGGACACGTGTAGACACATTCAATTAAGTAATCAAATAAAAGAAATGAATATTACAATATGAGTGAGACCAAATGGAGAAAGCAAGTTAACTAAGTTTCTGGATATAGATACAAAGGAAATATCAGGAATATTGCAACTTGCAGGAGGGGCCCCATGAGAATATATTCGAAGGGAATATATGCTTATTTGATCAGATATTATTCGATCGTTATTCGATTATTATTCGATCTCTTGGCACTATAAATAGAACAATGGTAACCTCAGTAAGACACAATTCTTCTATCCCTCTCTATATTATACGAAATATAAACCAATTATATTATGATATTTATTACGCCATCTGACTTGAGCGTTGGAGCTTAATACGGGAAGAAAGTCCGGTCTTACTCCTAACGCTATCTTTCTTTCATTGAGTGATACAGATAAAACAGGTCAAGCATTGTGGAAGCAACATCCCTTCGTAGAAGCCTGTAAATCTACGTATCATCACTAAGAAAGTTAACATTTTCGTGCGGAGGGCATTAAAAGGAAGACTTCTGGTTCGAGTAGAGCTAGATAGAAGAGTTATCGATTTGGATTCGGTTCTTTTTCCATGTTGCAACAATATCGTGGAAACGTGTGCTCATAGCTTGGTCACTTGTGATTTAGCGATGAGTGTTTGGGAAAAAATATTCAATTGGTGGAGGGTGGGTAGTGTTAACGCTTTCTCTATTGATGAATTATTTTCATCTAATGGAGGAGTTAATATTCCCACCTTTCTATCTCGTGTTTGGCAAGCGGTTATTTGGACTTCTGGGCACTTCATTTGGAAAGAAAGGAATGCACGTGTGTTTGGTAATAAAGTTTCAAGCACTAATAAGATTGTTCAAGATATTCAATGGGTGGTGAGATCATCAAAAAGATGATAAAGAGTTAGATTGGCAACAATGGTTATGGGAACCAATAAAGCTTCATATATAGTATGTTTGGTATCATTGCAAAGGGTCTGTTTCAAGAGTCTGCTGCATGGGCTACTGCAAATATATGTGCTGGTCCATTCTTTGGTTTACTGTTGCAAATTATATATGTGTCTGCTGCAATTATAAGTGAGAATATCTACTGCAAATGGTTCAGTGATGACAGTCTATAGGAGAGTGTTTTTTTGTGACATCAAGGATATGGTTCAAGTACTTTGGCATTAAAGTTCAAGTTCTTTGGCTTCAAATGGTTATGACAGTGGTGCTTTTCTGGTGGTCTTTGACTTCAAATGTTCAAGTGCTTTTCTTTGACTTCAATAAAGATTCAAATGGTTCAAATACTTTCGTGTGACCTTTGTTTGTGGCCCATGTATTTGGTTGTAGTTTTGTAAGTTTACACTTTATGTTCCTTGGGGCTCATACTTTTTAACTATCTTGGTTAGAAGGGGGATGCCTTTTCTTATGTATCTTGTCTTTATTTTGGTTCCGTTAATAAATGTTGCCTTTCTAAAAAAAAAATATAGCTATGAGAAAGTCTATGGCACCTATATAATATGCCACTGAGATTCATATATATTAATCAGGATAAAGTCTATAGCACCTAAATAAGATGCTACAAAGTATTCATGTTTATTTATGTATATTTAGCGGGCTTTGCTTCAAAGTATCTTGACAACAAGGACTATATGAGGACATCCTGTCCGAGAATATAAATAAGGGATTGACTTATGAGGCGATGAAAATAAGATATTATAGCTTGAATGATCATAATGGAAATTGAAACAAGATATTAAATGTGTGTGAGTTTTGGGTAAAATTTGTGGCTTTTGTTTTGTTTTTGTTTTTTTTAATTCAAAGTTGTTTGATGTTGTGCAAGTACAGTCTTTTGGTTAATAGATGGGTTATCACTTGGCTCTTAATCAACCCATTAAAAGGAACGAGGCTGTTGTAGTGGATGAAAGACGGGCTTCGTATGATGACAAGGAAGCACCTCTATCGCCAACCTTTTCTTCCATTAAAAGTGTTATCATATGCAGAACATCATCTTCATCAGTATGTTTTTGCTGTCAATAAGATTAAGAAGATTGTCTGTCATACTACATTTGTCATTTTTTGCCAGTTTTTTTAGATCTTTTTAAATTTTGTTAAATCTGGAGTCAATAAAGATGGTTTTGTTTCCCATTTGAAACATTTTGTTGTCAATAAACTCATAAAACCGCCTTAATAAAGTTGATTTTTGTTTATACATGTTATATTAGTGTTTAACGGCCAATTTTTATAAAATCATGTTAAGGCTAAAGGGAGTGGTCGGTGAGCCACTCATCGCCACCTCAACGCGGTGCCATCTCAGCTTTCTCTCTCTCCTCTCACTTCTCTTCACTCCCTCACCTTTGATCCGTTTTGGTCACCTTCCCCTCACCTTTCGACCCACTTTATACAAATATACCCCACACACACTCACAAAACAAATATAAAACATTTACTTTTACAATGGGAGCCCACTTTTTCAGCCTTGTCACGATGGTGAGCAACTCACCAAACTAGTGCAAATTGGCCGTGACATGGGGCTTGTGTTTTGCGTGTGTCGCAAGAGTGGTGTGTCACGGAGGGAGTTCACCATCCACTCCGGATAGCCTAAGTATATAAGGTTACATAATGAAAAAGCTGCTTATTTTTTCTTTGGTTTTCTTTGGAGTTTTGTTTCAAGAATGAAAAATATGGAACGAGTTTGTTTATATCAGTAATATAACTTGACATGCTTATAATTGATTTACTACAGTTAGTAAGGATAACATCATTACGTCGTTAAAAAGCTGCTTATTTGCTTATTTTAGACTATTTTAGACAAATATCAGAAACCATTTTTAAACTCACAATGCATTGTATAGTGTTTAGATTGGATTGATTAATTTAAGGACTATTTGGGTATCTTCTTTAAGGATGTTGTAGGCTTACTGTGTTTGGATTGGCTACGCTAAGCAAATCTCATAAACCATTCTTCTGCAAAATTACAATGCATTATGTAGTGTTCGATTGGCTTGATTAGCTTAGGGAGTGTTTGGGTATAAAGATAATATTAGCTTATTAAGTATTAAAAAGGGCATTTTGATGGGCTAAAAACGTTAGGTTCTTTTACATATGCTTACTGTAACAGCTTAAATTTGCCAAACTATTTGTTGAATTCAAACACTCAAAACTTCAGTGTCATATCTAACAACGAATGTGTTGGTGAAACCGATGTATACAAACATTGCGTACCCACATGGGAGTAAAACCTTTTATGCAAGTATGGTGGAAAAGGATGGGTTCATTAGCGGGGTAAAAAGAGTATATTTACTGAGCGAGCTAGAACAGGTTGGATTGGCTCACTTAACATTTGTTTGTCCATCTATTATTGTCTCTGTAAAGAATACACACTTTACATAGAAATAACTTAGGAGGCTACAAATACTTCACTTATTTGATTCATTCCCTCCCCTAGATAAACTTTCTCTTACAGGTTTGACCCATTTTCAATTAAGTTTGACCCATAATGGCTTATTGTTAGAATTTAATAATCTAGACCATCATATTATTCAGTATATCATGTAGTCACATATTGCGGAAGCGTAGGATCAAGTATAACATATAAAGGTTAACTAAAACATAAATAAAGAACGTACCGTATGCAATCTTGAATTCTTGGATGAACCCAAATTAGGGTTTATATGAATTAGGGATCTATTGATTAACCCCTTACCGTTTTGTTAATCGATCCAAGATACAATCAATAGTGTGATTGTACCACGTTCTTGTACACACGTACTATTAACGAATTAAAGTAAATGCTAGTTTAGATAATACACAAAACAATAATGTTTTAAGAACAACTAAACTACTCGACAAAGGAAAACAATACACCAAAAACTTTTGTGTCATAGTAGTTGTTGATCACAGTGAAGAAAATAAAACCATTCGACCAATGAAAACAAAACATCAAACTCCTTTATGTGTTGTTGTCGATCACAGTGAAGAAAAGAAAACAACTATAATATCTCATGTACATGCATGATAAACTCATGCATGTATAATATCCTTCCTGTGATGTCGAAAAGTCAAAGGAGCTAAAGAAAGGTTTTAGGAGTAAATCGTGTGTACAAGCTCTCCCAAATAAAATCCTTGCCTTTGCTTTTATAGGATACAAAACTTAGGGAACAAGTTAGGGCTTGGTTCTAGATCCTTCTTGTTCTCTATTTTTTATCCTTGGTCCTTACCTTTTTATGTTAGTCAATTTTCGCCAATCACTAACATTCTTTATTTGTTTTGTGTAATTAATAATTAAATATAACTTTTTATATTAAATTATTAAACTTTAATTCTCATACGTAAAGTGTGCAATCCCGCGGTCTCGAGTTCGATTCTAGTCATATACGTATTAATATTTATCCATAACTCTAACACTTATTATGTTAGGTTGGTGAGCTTTTTGGTGGAAGTCAAGGGGAAGAACGTCTTGCTTACCTGGAAAATCGCATAGATTAACGCAAGCTCAGTAAGGAGAACCTTTAGTGGTACCTTGATCTTCAACGCTATGGTACATGTTAACTTCTAAAACTGCTCTTTCCGTTTTATATTTATATCCATAAAGTATATTATACAATTTCTAAAGAGAGTGGCCGGCTTACATGAATCCCAAATTAAACAAGTGCATACATATAAAGAAATTTTAGTCTTCTGTGGTTTAACTAAAACATAAAGCAATTATCGTAGTGTGTTGCCGAAATTTTTCAAGTTATGTGACGTGTATGCATCAAAAGGATGTATATAATGGTGTCAATCTCAACACGTTTACTTATGAATCAATCCATTTGGGTTGGTTTTGTCTCAACTGGTAAATAAGTATAGCTTAAAAAAGTCAGCCATAGTATATATTTTATGACATCAGAACCTCCTAAATCATTTTGTTAAAAAAATAGTTTTTAATGCATATCGTATTCAGGAAATAATGACAATATCGACAAAAAAAAGATCTGTTTTTGTATCCAAACCTGACCAGTCCTATATCCACTCATGCTCGATGGAGCTTATAGAAATGGTTTCTATTGTGCTTAGCATATATAAGGTAACTTTTAGTTTCTGCTCTTATTATTCGATAAACCTATAGTAATCAAGTGAAATGCCTTATATGATGAACTCAATCACTTTCTACTTAAAGCTCAAGGAAAGGGAAGTTTCCGAAACCACCAGGAAAGGCTTGTGAGCAAAAGGTTGATATATCAAATAAGATACTTGCAAAAGGTTGATATATCAGATAAGATAATTGTCTGTACTTTGTTACTTAGTTATGTCAAACTATGCCCATATGGGTGTAACAAATTGGACGAATCAAAAGAAGCGTGCGAAAGTGTAATAGCTACTGAAGACTAATTGATGTGAAATATTAAGTATGTTACATTATGTATATGGCTGGATTTACAAGTTGTTTGGCTGGTAACTATCATGTCTAAAATACACTTCAACGACAACAAGTAAATGAATCTTGGGACCAAGATGGGCGTCGCCATTGAACCGAATATATAGATATTTTTCTTTATATTTAACGCAAGCTTGAAAATCAAGATTTTAAAGTTGCTTTCATGCTCACAAGTCACAAGTCAGTCATACTTAAGCGAACACCAAAGTCTCAAACTACTTTATTTACATGCTCCGCTGCAACGCGCGTGTTTTCAACTCTCGCTTATACTATGAAAAGAACTATTAACATCAACTTATGGTTAGTTATCATTTAAAATACAAAAAATTAAGAACTAATATTATTACTGTCAAATTAACATATGATTAATTATTATTACAAATTGGTACTGCCACAACGCGTGTAGGGGTGTTAATCGGGTCGGGTTGGTCGGGTTCGGGTCAATTGGGTCGGGTCGAGGCTAAAAATAAAATACCCGAACCCGACCCTATTTGAACTCAGGCTAGTCGGGTTTGGGTCAAATCGGGTCGGGTCAACTCGAGTTCGGGTTTGTGCCATTTATAAAATCACAAAATTTAATTTCTCTAACTTAGTAGTTAAAATCTTAAATAACTAAAAGACACATGTATAAATCACATATTTTATTTGTTGCATTTGTTTATTACAGTAGGCTAATTGCAAAATTGGCAAATGTATAAATGCCATAGAACCACAAATATCATGCAACTTGTAAGTTGTAACCATGCAAATGCATGCAACCATGCATTGTAACAAGCTAACAACGCCATGAAGTGTATCTATAACTACTTTCCAAATGAATAATTAAGTTGCATCTTTTTGTTGGAGCAGACTGCAGTAGTTGTAGACTTGCATATTTGTAAAATTGCAAGTTAGGCAAAATGGCAAATACTAAGAACATACAGGGTATGTTTGGTGAAATGGGCATGGGCTGGGGGGGGGTGGCAAGTTGCAGGGTGTGAACAGGGAAGGGGGGAAGAGGGTGCCTGGGTTATAATTTTTAAACCTTGGGTTTGGATTGGGCTTGGGGTTGGGCCAGGGAAAAAGAAAAAGGGTTTGGGCTAGGGGTTATAAAAAGGGTTAAGGGATTTGGATTGGATTGGGGTTTATAATAAAGGGTCCGGTTTGGTTTATTAAATCACAAGGACCATTTTTGTAATTTGCTGAAAGTTAAGGGTTGTGTTTTGTGATTTTTCCAAAGTGTTCACAAGGGTTAATCTTGCCATATTTGAATAGTTCAAGGACT
>LBNU01003481.1:45494-86763 GCA_014162995.1 Artemisia annua
CCTATTTCATATTCAGGTTAATCGGGTTGACCCGATTGACCCGAGTTAGATTTTGAACCCGACTAGCCCGACCCGAGTATCCTTATTCGGGTTCAGGTCTGGTCGGGTCGGGATATTTAACACCCCTACACGTCATATACCGAAAATAATTTAAACTTAAATTGTCAATTTAAGCTCCTTCACAAAAAAATATAAAGATCAAGATAGCCTATTACAACAACTATCGGACACAAATCAGGTCCACCCTCAACATAAGCTAACCAATTAACATGTTACAAAATGGCTCGCCCGCAAAACGCCATACACCGAAAATAATTTATAACGAATATTAGACCATAATTGACTCGGCCACAATGCGCGGTAGCGAAATTCCTCCTTAGCCACGCAAAGCTCATAAGTAACAAAACTTATTTAGAAAATTCTAAGCGCGATATAAATTTATGCTTCGAACATGTGGTCAATTAAAATTTTAATGACAATCAACTTCTTAGTTGATCATAAGAGCATCAAAGTTGTGGAGCTTTTCATAGATTTTTAAACTCATAAGTCATAATGTTATGCTAAATCACTGATTTGTAAAACTTTTGAAATTATAAACTTTTACCACGATGTATATAGCTTTTGCAACTCTATGAAATATTCAACCATAACATATATGCATTAAAATATTGAAAATTTAAACGATTTTGAAACTTTTCATGGCACCTAAATATACAAAAAAGCTCAATACGATTGAAGCATTTTCATGAGTTTTAAACTTTTTTAAAACCAAACAATCAGATGACTTAAAGATGACAATCACATCTGTAAGGCATGTGACTAGCTCCATTATTACCAATCACTTCAATGTGTGACTACTTCCATTAAGGTGTGCATGGAGGAGGAAAGCAAAAGGAAGGGCAAACCACACCTTTTGTATTGGAATATGGCATAATGCAATTTCTTTGTCTCTAGCGGTAGTCAACTCCCGTTTTTTTCAAAGAGAGAAACAATTATTAAAAGATATAAATATTATTTTATTGTATAACATGTGAGTATTTGTGTTTTGAGGATGTTTTTCAACGATAAGAAAGAAAAAAAAAATATATATATATATATATATATATATATATATAGTAGGTACAATTTTTGTGCAACTAATTGACTATAATTTTGTGTTACAAATTGTAGCCTTGGGTCTTTTTTTTGGGTCTATGAGTTATTTTTTTGGGTTCCTGAGTCATTTCTTGTCTATTTTTTTTATGAAGGATTGCAGCTAATTGGCTATAAAATTGTAGCCAAGCTATCCTAAAAAAAAAGTGTGATAATGGTTAAGAGAAAGTTAAAAGAAAAAGTTTTGACAAAAGAATAAACTGATGTGAAGTTGATGTGACGAAGAAAAACCCCTTACTATACATTTCACCTTTACCAATCAATTCAATCAAAATTTTCTAGTTAAAGTCCTTACTTTTTTGAGGCAGGGCTTCGATCCGTATATGGCCAATGACGGGAAATAGTCACACAAAATACACATTTACTCGAATATATCATCTCAAATGTCACATATATTATATATTTATGTGGCCAAAGGACGAACAATAGTCACTCTCAAAAAGTATTCGTGTGACTATAAGTTGTTTACGGTCACTGATAATGACTAATCCAACAAAACTTGTGCCTAATTTGTCACACATATTCGGGGTTTTGGTCACTCTTTTTCGATGGAAAAGGCCACGAAATCAACAATGTGACCATATGCCACCTACGGTGGCGGGACCTTTTGTCACACATGACGAAAAAAACGTGCGTGACTATATGCATATCGTCACACATTTTTGGCGTGACCAACAGAACTTTTTGTACCAGTAGAACTTGTAAGCCAATAAACTATTCTACATGTTATTATGCAACTTTATGGAGCTTATGGGGAGCAAGAAATAAAACGTATTTGACAATCAAACACCAAAAGCAGGGCATGTACTTGAAGAAATTAAAATCTTAGCAAATTTGTGGATCGAAAACAGAAGCAATTTATGTACCATGAGTGGGGGAGTTGATGTATATGTAACTTTGACGTGTTTGCTCCTTGCTCTACAAGTTTGTTTTAATTAAAATAAAATTCTAATTGCTATTAGTAAAAAGCATATCAAACAATTCGTATAAATTACACACAAAATTAGTTTTATTATTATCTCATCATCATCAAGTAGGTAAGATGTCAAATGTAATGACAGGACCCACTACAAAAAAGATATAAATATCATAATCACGTGAAAGCCTACTAATATAGATCAATCAAACGAAGTAGAAGACTTGCGTGCATAGCTCAATGGTCATCACCGATGAAGGATCCGAGCCAACCTCTTAGAGGTCTCAGGTTCGAAATCCCAAGCCCAACCAGGTTTTCATCCCACTGTGTGTTACGCTGGAGAGTCTCCAAGCTCTTGCGGCGGCACAACGTCTGTCAAGTGTCAGTCGGCGGTATGGTTTCCCGAAGGAACGGTCAAAGCAACACTGACGGTCAATAGTGGGCCCGGTTAAGATAACACTCTGACTGTATGGTGGGGGCACAAGAGACCTCCCATTGTAGGGGGTGCGATAGGTCCTACAAAGTCAGATCGCCGTTCTAAAGAAAAAAAAAACAAACGAAATAGGAAAAAAAACGAAATAGAAAAGAAACAAATTAGTGTGGTGTGGGTACACGCCAACGGGTCCTATTTAATGAACACCCCATTATTTCTTTTCTTAAATGGCAAGAGGTGAGATTTTATTAAAACACTAGCAAGATGCCAGGCAAATACAAAACATCAAAGTGTCAACAAACCACTTAGCTATTAGAAACCATACCAAACATGAAAAATCACACCATTTTGACCAATTTATAAAATACACCTCATAGGGTGTCGGATGATGTCACGTCTCACTTCCGTTTGTATTTTCTAAGAATATTTGTAGTTTTATTTCTCTAAACGTCAAACTTATAATACTCCTACACTTAAATTGTTAGAATTTAATATACCATGACAATCATAATATTAAGTAAATCAAGTAGTCATATTATGCGGAAGCGAAGGATCAATTATAACACGTAAAAGATTAACTAAATAATAAATAGGAACGTACCTTTTTTATTCTAGCAAGAACAAGAGTGAATAGTCTTGAACAATTAGATGAACCCTAATAAGGGTTTGTAAGGATCAATGATTAACCCCTTACCGTTTTGTTAATCGATCCAAGATACAATCAATAGTGTGATTGTACCACGTTCTTATACACACGTACTATTAACGAATGAAAGTAAATGCTAGTTTAGATAATACACAAAACAATAATGTTTTAAGAACAACTAAACTACTCGACAAAGGAAAACAATACACCAAAAACTTTTGTGTCATAGTAGTTGTTGATCACAGTAAAGAAAATAAAACCATTCGACCAATGAAAACAAAACATCAAACTCCTTTATGTGTTGTTGTCGATCACAGTGAAGAAAAGAAAACAATTATAATATCTCATGTACATGCATGATAAACTCATGCATGTATAATATCCTTCCTGCGATGTCGAAAAGTCAAAGGAGCTAAAGAAAGGTTTTAGGAGTAAATCGTGTGTACAAGCTCTCCCAAATAAAATCCTTGCCTTTACTTTTATAGGATACAAAACTTAAGGAACAAGTTAGGGATAGAATTCTAGATCCTTCTTGTTCTCTATTTTTATCCATGGTCCTTATCTTTATACGTTAGTCAATTTTCGATAATTACTAACGTTCTTTATTTGTTTTGGGTAATTAATAATTAAATATAACTTTTTATATTAAATTATTAAACTTTAATTCTCATTCGTAAAGTGTGCAATCCCGTGGTCTCGAGTTCGATACTAGACATTTACTTATTAATATTTATCCACAAACTCTAACAGCTCCCACTTGGATATCTATTAATAGTATAATGACATTGGTTAGCGTCTAGCAACACGCCAATGCCCCTAGATCAACTTGAGGGAGGTCTCCTGGAAAAACCTTTAATGATTCATCATTATTATCATCCTTTTGTTTCTAATACCACGTTATTAAAGATATGGATCTCAGTCATTCTTTAATAAACAATTCTGTTTCTCGTTGTTTATGATTGAACAAGATTACCAAAACATTTGAATGTATTCCAGATAGACTTTGGGCGTGCACACGCAAACATCTTGTCAACCCTACGAGTGGCCCAGCAGTATTAAACTTCGAAACAAATTTGAAGGAACAAATTCTTTCTTGACTACAAAACTAACCCATGGACTTTGCAACACTTCTGAAAACAACCCTTATAACTACCAGTTACGGATAGCGGTAGATTGCTTCACAGAAATGCACTACATCCATGACACTTATCTGGTATCTCAAATCTGAGGATAACTAAATTCATGATTTACTTACTGACAAGATCCATAAGTAAAATCATGTAGTTGGGATAAGTCCTATATTCAATTCATTGAATATCATGTGAAATTGGTATGTCAACGCATCAATATACTTTCAAGTATATTCTAACCAATACTCAGATTTGTCTTAGTTTAATGATATTCCCATATCATTAATTGACAACGGATAATTTAGAATAACATAAGTTATTCATAGATTTAAACATGCAAATATAGGATACAATTTATTATTAATGAAAACCAACGTACTAAGTACTTTGATTCATTATAATTAATAAATTGCTTAATATCCTTTATCCAAATACTAAATAAATCAATGCATGATAATTCTAGTTAATGAATTTTGTCTCAAGTAATAACTTGTTAACAATTATGCCTCAAGTAATGACAATCATACTTGTTGACAAGGCATTATTCAACTAACTTTGATCTATTATAATTTTGAGAATACTAATGTCAAGAATTCAATTATTGAAGTTCTTGTATGTGAGCATCCAACTATTTTGATATAGCTACATAATATATAATATTCATAAATGGTGTGATATCCTCGACCACCAATTTATGACAATCCAACTTTCAAACATTTTAAAGTTTAAAGTATTCTAATTTTTTTAATGTATAATGCAACTATGCTCTTAGTTGAGCACAACTAGTTCACATGGCCATTAACAAGGATAAAATCCTACCATGACTAGTATTGACTGTCATCTTAATTAAACTAGCATCATTGTAAAAAAACTACAATATGCTCTTTAAAGTCCCGTAAACTTAATATCCATTGTGTAATTTTGGTGCCTTCCAATCCTTCAAGATTTTCTGTCGGCTATAACAATTACGCAACAATTTGCTGTATTGTATATACTTAGAATTTAGGAGCAATTCCAGGTTGAGGATCATTATTCTAAGCCCAAACATATTCTATTAGAATATCTATTACACAAGCTATCAAATATCTTTCAATTATATTTATTTACCGTGTATGTTTATAATAATAATAAACATATATTCTAAGGTTATATGTTTTATTTTCTAAATCTTTAAAGTAAACTTTCATTCCAAAATAAGACTTAACATTTTACTTACATGGAATGTTACTCCTTATATGTTATACAACATATATGATTAAGTAAATCAAACATAATACTCCCACTAGCTCTCAGGAATACTTAGAAATTATCTTATTTCAATTATAAATCAAATCATTGATTAATAATTAAACATAAGAGTAATATCTTAGATGCATGCATTTATCCATTCATGGATTATTGCACTTTTTATACTTCAAAGATTTATTTGAATTCATAAACTCCTTTTGATTACTTATCGTCCTCGCTTAAGTAATCATTCAAGAAAGAGTTTTTGATATTCATTGTCAAATTTCATATTCATATAAATATGACAATTTCCATCTTTGTATTTTAATGTGCTTAGGAAAGAGTTTTTAATCATAGTTAATTGCTTAAATATGATTAATAATCTTGTCATAAGATATACATTAAGATATGTGTACAATTTTGTCCATATGAGTTTTAACAAAGATTTAAGCCACTAGGGTTACATTATCTGTAGGATCGAACATGTGTTGATTCATGTGGTTTCGGGTGGTCTTGGATCATGAAAGAACAAGATAAGCATGGTTATGAGTTTAGAGAGAGAGAGAGTAGAGAGAGTGGGAAGTTTCTTGAGAGAAAAACACCTTAAAGTGTGTGTGTATTATGAGAAACAACCAACCCTTCCCTTGTGTGGGAAAGGGTATATATATAATTACAAAATACTAGGTGCCTCATGAAACAGGCTGTAGAGCTAGTACAATGGGTGAAGACCCGACTCACACTACGAATACTATTTACATACTATTAAACTATTCTACGATATGTGGTGACCGAGTCTTTAATAGGAATATTTGTATTCCTAGCATTATCTTTGAATAAACTCATCATCATTCTCCAACTATTAAGAATTAAGATAAACCAAATTTGTAAAATTTGAATATCTTTATGAACAGCATCTATAACATTCATAGTATGAGTAGTTTACCCAATCTATTATTTGATAATACTTCATCATATAATTTCCAGCATATTAATCGAATATCTGAGATATCCAAGTGGATCTATGAATGATAATTCCATCATCTTTTGAGGTTTATCATTTACATGTTAAGCCTCATCATGATTTTCACTAGTATGATTTTAGAAGATTATGTATTTTGTAATAAACTCCCACTTGTCTTTAGAAATTTATAGATTATCTATAAATACTTTAGCAATTAGAGCAACAATCCAATTTTCTCTTTTGGGACATTACAAATATATATTGAAAGTTCCTGACATTCCTTTTGTTAATAACTTTCACATAAGTATCTTAACAAATTCTGAACTTCAATTTTAAGACTTAATGTGATTCATCACATTTCATAATTCAACAACGTCTTATTAATCTTCTAGGAGTCTAATTGAGTATATTCAATCCATACTCAATTTCTAACCTTGATAACTTTTGGAGGAAAAGAAGTTATAGTTATCTTTAATCAAACAATACCAATAAAGTTTGATTCTCATAACTGAACACACCATAAACTTGTGGTATTTCATTAGGACTCATATTGTCAGACAATCTATCAATATGAAAGATAAACTTATATCTTTTAGCTTGTCTATTTACCAACTAAATCAACTTAATGATAAAATACAATTTCCATGCCTCTTTGCATGCTTTATAACCCAAGTACTTATTAATCAAGTTACTTCTTGTTCATGTCTCTATAAAAAGACATAAACCGTTATAATCTCATTACACGTTATTAATCATTGATCAATTCAATGACTTCTTGTATATGTCTTAATTAAAAAACATAACAAGCTAACGTCTTACTTTACATTATACTAAGCCTTGCATAAATACTTCATGTTTATAACTATACAATAAAGTATAAACATGTATAACTAAAGTAATCATGAACACCATTATTTGGTTTCAATAATATTTTCAAGTTAATTCACTAGTTTCATTTATTTATGTCATTCTAAGAATACATAATTATTGAAGTAGTATTATATCACTTCATGTATTTATGTCATTCCAATAATACATAAATATTGAAGTTGTCTTGTTACCATATTGACACATGTTCTAATAGGTGTCTAATTTAGAAACAGTAAATTATCCATGTAGGTCTCACGCATACATGGAAATTCACCTTGTTGTTGGAATTTAGTCTGCGTCTCACGTTTACTAAATTTCAACACCAAGTGTTTTCTTAGATTAGATGTGTATTAGAATGTGAGTCTCTTACTTTGCAGTTAAGAGAATCCTTTAAATCATATTCTTATATGTTGTACCTTGCACACAATAAAGATTTCTCCCACTTGTGCATGAAACAACACTATGTATCATATAAACAACACGCATGTGTTTGTTAATATGAACAATATGATTTGTGTCATTAGCATAACTAGTAGATATAGAGTTACTCAATCATTCAAGGAAACGTGCATGACTATCCTTGAAAATATTAGTGTCTATATTTTGGAAAGTAATTATCTTGAGATATACACAAGATAATCTGAGTTACAATCAAGACAATAAGTCTTGTAACTCCCACTGAATTAGAGAACATTACAATAATCCCTTATTCAGTAATAGGCACACAATACTCCCACTGAATTTGACAACATTATAAATGTTTCATTATCAGTGAAAGGAAATAGTGTGTTATTAACTTTCCTACATCTTTTGAGAAAACCCATTCGCAACAATTATATAGGTTCTAAAAGAATGTATTCTAATGAACTTGAAAAAAAACTAGGCATGCAATTTCTTCCTGAATAGATCTACCATTCCAACAATTGTATGTAGTATCTTTAAATGGTCAAAGCAAAAAAACTATATAAAATGCTAGTTTGTCTTTTACCATTCTTGCGGTAATATGTCTAGTTTCTATTTTTAATAACTCATAAAGTACAAATCAACTTACTATTAAAGATTGCTATGAATTATGTATTTAGAACATAGACAATTCTAATTATCCTATTATACCTTTCTCATTCATGAAAAGGATTAGGATTAAGTCTCACACTTCTCTATATGGAAAGAAGTCTATGTTTATTCTTTTCATAAAGTTGGTCCTAACCAAAAACCCATACGGGTGTAGATCAATTTACTGGTGAAAAGAATAACCAATGTTTACGGTTCAATGTTGCATTAATACATTTAAAAGAATTTGCAAAATTCAATTTTAGTATTTTCGATAAACCATGTTTTCAAGAAAATATAACCCATTGAAATATTCATATAACCAAATAATTTTCTTGAAAACCTAGGATCCAACTTTTCATAAGTTTCATTACATCAGTTGATCTGCTAGCAATGAAAGTACAAAAGATGGTAATCTGTCGAACAATAATTGGCAAACAATTTTCCAATTCCTAGATCATTATGGGAACTACATCAAATTGATTCATCAATTTGCAATGTAAGCATGTTTCATCCCATCTCATGCCGTAAGTTCTAGGTCTCACGCATCAACTTACTTAAGTCGTCTAACTTAGAAACTGCAAATTCTCCATGTGTGGTCTCACGCACACTCGGAAATTTGCCTTGTCATTAATCTTTCGCCTAGGTCTTACGCATACCAAAGAATTAATTCCAAGTGTTCCTTATAGTTAGATGGCATGTAACTTAAATTTTATAGGGTATTAAATTTTGATGTGACAATCAAAACATGTATAAAGATGCATGCACTCATCTTTATGACATAAGTTTTCAAAACAATTTTTAATTACCAATTAGCAAGATAAAATTAAAATCTTTTGTTTGAGGTATTGGGTTCACCAATTAAAGAAGAACCTACAATTATCATCCACCAAGTGGAATTGAGGTAAATCACCCTTAAGATGATATTGTACATATAATGGAGATGTAGGTAAGATGTCTTTAACAAACTCATAAGTGTATGGAAACCAAAGGTAGACTCTAGGCTCTTTCCAAACCTTGTTCCCATCACTATGAATTTTTCTAAAGAGAACTTACTTTCAAAACCATATGTACAAAACATCAATCAAGCAAAAGTTTATAACTTTTATCTTAAAACTTATTAAAAACTTTTACAATACAAATCTCGTCGCGAGGATGCATTTAACGCATTACGGCATGTAAGGCCAACCCCTAAGTATGACACATAAGATTTCGTATTGTAAAGTTCTTAATAAAATTATGTTTCACCATTATTAGTCCAATTAATTTTCTTTTTAAAAAATTACCCTTGTTATTGCTTACAACTTTGATAAACACATAACACATAGACAAGTAATTTAAAAGAAAACAAACAATCAACTAATAAATAATTAAAAGATGAAACAATTAGCCACATGCATACTTAATTAGATAAACCCTAATTAAAACAATTCTAGGTTTATAATGTGTATAATTAACCAAAGCTTTCACTTTGCACAATCCATCGAATAATCGATTGCGTAAGCTAGGGTTAACTCATACACCACATAACAAGTAAATTGATTTTAATTAGACTTGGGGTCTTCCCCAATTTTAGATCTATCTAATAATTAGCATGTGAATCATGTACTAACAATTAAAGCAATCAAATAATCCATGACTAACATGCACGTTTCGTCATGGATTCATGCATAACAATTACCACATAGTTCACATAAACACGTTGCAAACCTAGGATTTCTAATCCAATTAATTAAAAAAAAATAAACCAAAAACCCTAATTAGGGTTCATGGAAAATCGTACCCCCCCCCAATTTAGGGTTAGGGTTTCGAAAATATTTTTAAACCCTAGATCTATAACTACAACATGTATATCTACAATCAAAGATACGTTTTTTTATTGTTTTAGTAATCAATTACATGTTATACATGGCTCGTGATGCCACTGTTAGAATTTAATATACCATGACAATCATAATATTAAGTAAATCAAGTAGTCATATTATGCGGAAGCGAAGGATCAATTATAACACGTAAAAGATTAACTAAATAATAAATAGGAACGTACCTTTTTTATTCTAGCAAGAACAATAGTGAATAATCTTGAACAATTAGATGAACCCTAATAAGAGTTTGTAAGGATCAATGATTAACCCCTTACCGTTTTGTTAATCGATCAAAGATACAATCAATAGTGTGCTTGTACCACGTTCTTGTACACACGTACTATTAACGAATTAAAGTAAATGCTAGTTTAGATAATACACAAAACAATAATGTTTTAAGAACAACTAAACTACTCGACAAAGGAAAACAATACACCAAAAACTTTTGTGTCATAGTAGTTGTTGATCACAGTAAAGAAAATAAAACCATTCGACCAATGAAAACAAAACATCAAACTCCTTTATGTGTTGTTGTCGATCACAGTGAAGAAAAGAAAACAATTATAATATCTCATGTACATGCATGATAAACTCATGCATGTATAATATCCTTCCTGTGATGTTGAAAAGTCAAAGGAGCTAAAGAAAGGTTTTAGGAGTAAATCGTGTGTACAAGCTCTCCCAAATAAAATCCTTGCCTTTACTTTTATAGGATACAAAACTTAAGGAACAAGTTAGGGATAGAATTCTAGATCCTTCTTGTTCTCTATTTTTATCCATGGTCTTTATCTTTATACGTTAGTCAATTTTTGATAATTACTAACGTTCTTTATTTGTTTTGTGTAATTAATAATTAAATATAACTTTTTTTATTAAACTTTAATTCTCATACGTAAAGTGTGCAATCCCGTGGTCTCGAGTTTGATACTAGACATTTACTTATTAATATTTATCCACAAACTCTAACATAAATTACACCAAAGAATACACTAATGCCTAAGTTTGAACCTAGAGGACCTCCGGTCTAGAGTTTTTTTATCCCCAAAGGTAGTATACTTACAAAAAATATTTCTCATTTAGAGTGGTTTGAAAAATTATTTACCATTTTTGGGTACTTTTATATATCATTTTTATTTTACATAATTTTTAGTTTTTTATTCTATTTTTAAAAAAACTGTAAAAAAGTTCATCAAAATTTATATGGGTAGAGTCAGGTCTAAATCATGCGGGTCGAGTCGGGTCGAAAAAATATGGTATAGGGGCGTACCGGGCCGAAACGGTGTTGATCGTTGTCAGCCGGGTCAGGTTACAATGGTGTACGACATCGACTGAAACGATAAATAACCTTTATCTTAATCTTATTACAATCAGAAGATATATCTGCTATTTCTTTCTCTGTGAGGATAATGGTTTCCATCATTGTTTAACAGTTGTCACGATTCTCAAGTTTCAAAACTATATTTTAAGTTTTTTTCTTTTTCTTTGTTTGGCTTTTCGGCTAAACCAGGTTCATTTTTTTCGGTTAAAGCCAGTTCGACTTTTTCTGTTAAAACTGTTCAACTTTTCCAGTTACACTCTTAACGTTTCAAAGTTTGGATCTCTTAGACGTTGACCACTAAACTTTAGGAATTTACACTTTAAACCAATTTCAAACTTTTAAGGTTTAAAACTTTGCCACCAAAGTTTTAGAATTTAGATTTTTCCAATTTTACAATTTAAACGTAACTTTTTATATTGACAATTTCATCATAAAAGGTTTATAATTTACACTTTTATCGAAAAGTTTTAAACGGAAAAACAAATAAAGTTTAAACTAAAGTTAAAGAAAAAAATTGATTGATGGAAAAATCACGTGTTTAATTTAANTTAGGCAAATACAAAACATCAAAGTGTCAACAAACCACTTAGCTATTAGAAACCATACCAAACATGAAAAATCACACCATTTTGACCAATTTATAAAATACACCTCATAGGGTGTCGGATGATGTCGCGTCTCACTTCCGTTTGTATTTTCTAAGAATATTTCTAGTTTTATTTCTCTAAACGTCAAACTTATCATACTCCTACACTTAAATTACACCAAAGAATACACTAATGCCTAAGTTTGAACCTAGAGGACCTCCGGTCTAGAGTTTTTTTATCCCCAAAGGTAGTATACTTACAAAAAATATTTCTCATTTCGAGTGGTTTGAAAAATTATTTACCATTTTTGGGTACTTTTATATATCATTTTTATTTTTACATAATTTTCAGTTTTTTATTCTATTTTAAAAAAAACTGTAAAAAAGTTCATCAAAATTTATATGGGTAGAGTCAGGTCTAAATCATGCGGGTCGATTCGGGTCGAAAAAATATGGTATAGGGGCGTACCGGGCCGAAACGGTGTTGATCGTTGTCAGCCGAGTCAGGTTACAATGGTGTACGACATCGACTGAAACGATAAATAACCTTTATCTTAATCTTATTACAATCAGAAGATATATCTGCTATTTCTTTCTGTGTGAGGATAATGGTTTCCATCATTGTTTAACAGTTGTCACGATTCTCAAGTTTCAAAACTATATTTTAAGTTCTTTTTTCTTTTTCTTTGTTTGGCTTTTCGGCTAAACCCGGTTCAGTTTTTTCGGTTAAAGCCGGTTCGACTTTTTCTGTTAAAACTATTCAACTTTTCCAGTTGCAATTTTAACGTTTCAAAGTTTGGATCTCTTAGACGTTGACCACTAAACTTTAGGAATTTACACTTTAAACCAATTTCAAACTTTTAAGGTTTAAAACTTTGCCACCAAAGTTTTAGAATTTAGATTTTTCCAATTTTACAATTTAAACGTAACTTTTTATATTGACAATTTCATCATAAAAGGTTTATAATTTACACTTTTATCGAAAAGTTTTAAACGGAAAAACAAATAAGTTTAAACTAAAGTTAAAGAAAAAAATTGATTAATGGAAAAATCACGTGTTTAATTGAATTATTAAGAAAAATAGAAGAGAATAAAGGAATCTTTGAGAAATTATTGCAGAAAATGAATTAATTAATAATTAGATATAAATCAAATGAAATGAAATGTGCGTTCCATTCCATCCTTATTCTCCTAATTAACCAGATAGATAGATGGCTCCGGCACCAACTGTAACTTTAGTTTCCGAATGGTTTATCAAACCATCACAACACCCACCACGAGATGAAGAACCAATCCACTTGACACCCTTTGAGCTCGTTTACCTCAACCTCAACTACAGCCAAAAGGGTCTTCTTTTTGCAAAACCAAATAATTGTTTTTCCATCACCGCTTTTTTAGATGACCTACGCCGCTCTCTCTCCGACACTCTCACTAATTTCCACCCTCTCGCCGGCCGTCTGGCCACTCGGAAACAATCAAACCCACCATCGTATGTCATCTATTTAGATCCCGAAAATAGCCCCGGAATCAAACTCGTTTACGCGACATCCTCGTCAGTAACTGTGTGCGACATCCTTAGTCCAAACGATGTCACATTGTTTCATCCATTCTTTGACCTTAATCACGCCATTAACCACGATGGTCATACTCTCCCGTTGTTATCAGTTCAGGTGACCGAGCTTGTCGATGGTATCTTCATCGGTGGCTCCATTAACCACGTTGTGGCTGATGGAACTTCTTTCTGGCGTTTCATGGATTCTTGGAGCCAAACATATAATAATCTCTTTCATGCAAATGCAAATGCAAATGCTTCTTCTTTCATACGAACACCAATCAAGGGATGTGATCCCATCATAAATCTTCCCTACACCCATCATCATCAATTCATCGAACGAATCATCCCTCCTCCACAGGTGGTCGTCATGGAGAGATTCTTCCACTTGTCATCGTCTTCCATCTCCAAACTCAAAGCAAAGGCGAATGCCGAAGCCGAATGCCAAAAGATATCAAGTTTACAAGCACTATCCGCACTTCTGTGGAGGTGCATAACACGAGCCCGACGTCTACCACAAGATGCTGAAACGGTATGCAAGCTTGCAACTAGTAACCGGCATAGGCTGAACCCACCTTTGCCTGATGATTATTTTGGCAATCCGGTTAACCTGGTGAGGGGAAGAGCAACGGTGGCGGATTTGATGATCAGCAAGGGTGGTCTTGGTTGGGCGGCTTTGCAGTTAAATGAAGCTATAAGGAAGCATGATGATACAACAGTCAAACAATGGATTCACTCATGGTCTAAATCCCCGTCAATAGTGAAATTGAGTGGGATCTTTGATCAGCAGTCCAACACTGTAACCATTGGAAGCTCACCAAGGTTTGACATGTACGCCTGTGAATTCGGATTGGGGAAAGCAGTTGCTACTAGAAGTGGTTGCGCAAACAAGGCCGATGGGAAAATCACATTGTTTCCTGGTCGGGATGGGGCCGGGAGCATGGGTGTGGAAATTTGTCTTCTACCACAATATATGATGGATTTGGAAAGTGATCAAGAGTTCATTACTACTGCTCAAAAATAATATATATTATATTGCTCATGCATGTTAATAAAGATCGATCGATCTATGAGGCCGGCCGGTTAATTGCAATTTTTGGTTAAGTTTGATTCGTCCAATTCTCTAGGTATGTGATATTATGTCTCATTAATAAAGATTTGTATTTTAATTTGCTTTGCATATTAAATAAAAATAAGCATTTCGGAACGGTATATATGTTTTTCGAGGTAATGGGTAATTTCTGCGAGAGGAAAACTAGTTATAATACCTGTGCACGCACAGGGTTTTTAAAATCTCGTTTTGATTATGTATTATTATCAATTAAGAAATGAATCACTTAACATGTTTCAATTGGTTTTGATTATGTATTATTATCGATTAAGAAATGAATCATATGTATATATGTTATAATCTACATATCATTTTAGGAGAATGATTTTGGATTAAAAATTATATTTTATTATTCAAGCAAAATCACATGATAATACTTGACTTGCATGAGATGTTAGTGATAGGGCTGAGCATCGGGTCGGAACCGACCCGACCCGACCCGAAAAAACCGAGAACCGAATTTCATGAAAAACCGAGAACCGAAACCGAACCGACGGGCCGTCGGGTCGGTTCGGTTCGGTTTTGTCGGTCTACATGTATTTTGGCATGTTTTTTTGTCGGTTTTGGGCCGAACCGAACCGGCCCGAAACCGAATTTTATGAAAGACCGGAACCGAAACCGAACCGACGGCCCGTCGGTCCGGTTCGGTTTTCGTCGGTTCGGTCGGTTTCGTCGGTCCGGTTCGTTTTGAACCTTCGGTGCTCAGCCCTAGTTAGNTTGCTCATGCATGTTAATAAAGATCGATCGATCTATGAGGCCGGCCGGTTAATTGCAATTTTTGGTTAAGTTTGATTCGTCCAATTCTGTAGGTATGTGATATTATGTCTCATTAATAAAGATTTGTATTTTAATTTACTTTGCATATTAAATAAAAATAAGCATTTCGGAACGGTATATATGTTTTTCGAGGTAATGGGTAATTTCTGCGAGAGGAAAATAATTAAGTTTAACAAGAACCACTGCGAATATCCGACAAACATTTTTTCTTTTTTTTCTTTTTTTTTGGAACAGCTCCAAATGTTAGTTGAGTCGATTGAACACACACCCCTCCACCAGTTAGTATACTCTACTATATGTGGCTTTAGTATTTCTCTACTAATCCTTAGCATACCTCTTTGCTGAAAAGTGACAATCAAAACGCACACGTGGTTAATAACTTTACAAACTAAATAATAATGGATTCAATATGAGATTGTTTAACGGGTGCCCTAAGGGTATTGTTAACTTTAAGTTTATTTGAATTAAAAATCAGATTTAATTATGGTAGTTTACGAGTTTATTTAATATGTATCAAATGTGGTTTGTACTTTAAAAGAAAAGTTTGTGTTTAATGAATATGGTTTAACCGGTGCCCTTACAACACCACCACAACCACCACCCTCTACCACCACACAACCAACACCACCACCCTCTACCGCCGCCACCACCACCACCACCACCCTCTACCACCATAGAAAAGTATAAAAGAAAAGATCATCTTATTCCAATTTCATCATACATAACATAAAAACAGAATTGTGCTATAATGTGGATATTTTATGAGAAGAAATAGTTTTATTAGAACATAAAATCACCAACGAGCTCTTTAAGCTCCTGCCGAACCTAGTTGTCAACATCATGTGTTATCTATTTGTATGTACTAGTTGAACACAAAACTTTCAACCTATAATCACAGTTTTATTCATTTTATTTTTTCTGTTTCAAATTCCTATGATCCTTGAGGTAGCTAAATCATACTTAGTAATTGATTAGAAGAGTCCAGTTCCTAATTTACACGATATACAAACTGACCCATAATTTAAGCATAAACATACCCAAAGCTTATTAGTGTACAAACCTGTATGAACCAAGAGTAGGCTAAGGTCTTATACTCTTATGCATGAACCAAGCCCAGTCTTGGCAAGTCACAAACACAACCCTATTTGTATGTTCAATAACCAACTGTCTTCAGTCTCAACTGGTGTTGCTTAAGCAGAATTAAATGCATGCAATAGTGAAAATGGAGTTCCAACATGTGCAAAAACATACCGTAATATACTTATAAAATTGTATACCTAAACCACATTCCAAAATTTCAACAATGAGGCCACAATTTTACAGAGCCTCAAGAAAACGGCGAATCCTTAGCGTTGAACAAGCTTAACTGCTTGACCCACATTTTAACAATGACCTATTATAACCCAAATGCATTACAACCTATTACCCAACATGTGTCCACCTGCCTAATTTTTCACCTCTACAGCTCTACTATGTATGTTTCGTGCCCTTCAAAGATATCCTAAGTTCATCAAATACTGTAGAACATCAAGGATGGTAATTCATATACTGAAGTTACTGACCTGGACCATGGACTCAAAGGCAAGAGCAGGACCACCTGGCTTGTAAAGAGACACCAGTTGATATGATGAGTCCAATACAGTGGTTATCAGAGTTTCCATGATGGATTCTTCCTCTGCCGTTGGATCAGCCAATATGTACTCCTTGTGAATTATGCAAGGTAACGCAAACGGAATGTTTCTTAACTTGAGCTTTCTCTTTTCCTCATTCACTGGTTTGTTTTTTTTAGCTTCTGTCCTTCACTTTGGTTCAAGGCAGGTGTGATGAAGGGTAATGGTGACTCATGTTAGCACCGATTGGGAATTCCCATGACCCCTTGCCTTCATCTACGAATGATGGTATTTGACGGCCAGAGGGACAACCAAGATGGTCTAGAACTGGCCGCTATGATGTGATCAAATCCCTAAACCACCAGACGACAACACAATAGAAGGGGGATAGTATTCTACATTACCACTATCTCGTCTATTCACAAAGTAATGAAGTAGGTTTGACCTTCAAGTAATACAAAATTTTTATAAAAATTCTCCATGTAGCTACTCATACAGATAAGTTGATCTTCCATTAAACCTTAAGCTAAAGTAGTCCTATGTTTTAGAACAATAACAAATAAAAACCAGTTGGTTTGGGCTTCAGTTTCAAAATTGATATAATAGTCCTTGGTCAATTATTTTATCTTATGCAAAACAAACTAATAAAAGAAACTCTAAATATTGAGATTGAATACAATCCTCTGGAGTTCTGAGTACGTGAAGTTGTAAATAACCATTATTTGACCTGAAAGCTGACCATTATAATTGATAAATACTGGTCAAATTAAACTCAATTGTATAATATCATGAATTTATCAAATATAAGGGCCACGTCCACTACAGATGGGAGATGGAGGTATCACCTTCAAGCATGGATATACGGATATACCGTAAAGTTAACTAATTAAAAAGAGCACAAAAATGTAAGGCCACTTACAATGGGAGAAGGCAGCAGCTGCAACAATGGTGGTGGTTGTGGTAGAGGGTGGTGGTGTTGGTTGTGTGGCGGTAGAAGGTGGTGGTGGCGGTGGCAGTAGAGGGTGGTGGTGTTGGTTGTGTGGTGGTAGAAAGTGGTGGTGGTGGTGGCTGTGAAATAAAAGATAAAAATTAAATTGCAAATTTAGTTCCTAAAGCAATAGTGCTATGACACGTGGACATTTTAATCCTTAAAGCAACGAAATGACGATACTACCCTCAATGACTTGGCACTTAATGAGGAAACTAACGGAATTTGGCTCTCGGTGGCTTTTTTGCACTTATACATAACGTTAGTGGCATTTTTGCATGCCTTTATGACTCGGTGGCTTTTTTACGTTTTTGCGATACGTTGGTGACCATTTTTGCAGTTTACTCTAAACATTAAAACTTATCAACAAAAAATAATCAATTATTTCTTTAATCAAACCTTTCTATGTTGAAGAATCAGACTTCACAAGTATGTATTAACAGAAATTTAACAAAGAATGATAGCAGAAACTGATTTCGGTATGAATGGAACAAGGGTGTTTGGGACAGATGATTTGCAACAGAAAATACACAAAGTATTACAATTCCAAAAACTGATAGAACTTGTATTGATTGATTGATGTTTTGATTACAGAACTTGACCTATGTATACTAATGAATCGGTGCCTTGTTACAGTTACCAAATAGGCATACCGATTCCCCTGTAAAGTAAACAACATGACACTTCTAAAACGGTTTATACCGTTATCTTTTGACCCAGGCCAATACTAAATTCGGTTTATACAGAATTAAAATACATAATATATATACTAAGTACCCCTAACTTTGCGTTTATAACATTATTGGTCCAACATTCACCCCCTAATGTTATAGACGGCAATCGAGTCTTCTTCACTTGTCTTCCTAGCAATGTGGGTTCATCGTCAGTTTCATAAATGAGTTGTGCCTTTTCCTCCTTGTATTTCTTCTTCCATTTGGTGTATTCACTTGCAAAATGACCTAAGTCACCACATTCATAGTATCTCATTTCTTTCTTGTTTTGTTCTCCTCGACTTGTATCTTGTTGAAAACATGCTCCACGTCGTTTTTCTCCTTTACTAAAGTTTCTTCCTCGACCACTGCCATGATTTTGATTACTTGATCTTGCCATTAGAAGTTTGTTTAGATAATTTTCTCCCGGTTCATCTTGACTTTTGATGTGTTCTTCAAAAGTTATTATTCTTCCCATTGCTTCTTCAAATGACATTTTATCAATCTCGGAATATTGCTCGATAGATGCCACGATCGTTAGAAACTTCTTTGGAATGGAGTTCAGTAACTTTCTGACGAGTGTTTTGTCTTAAAGAGTTGAACCAAACTTTTAATCCTAATTTTCTGGCAAAGTCGCTTACGGTTTCGTTGTTTTTCATTTTCAAAGTCTCCAATTCGCTCCTTAAAGTTTGTAGCCGTGCTTTCTGAACTCGGTCCTCTCCTATATATCGTACCTTAATTGATTCCCATACTTCCTTCTCTTTCGAGTATTGTGCAACTTGCATTAGAATATCTTCCGGTAATGTTGCGAGGATCATTGCTTTTGTTGTATTCATCTTTCTTTCATATGCGACTTCTGTAGCTTCAAGTGTTTCCCACAGACCGTAAGCTTTTAATATTCACTACTACAGAAAGGAGCTTTTAGACCGGTCTTGTGGACATTTTAGACTGGTTTCACCACCGGTTTAGATGATGGGTGGTCTAAAAGACTCAAACACATTCAGACCGGTTGTGCACCTGTCTAAAAAACTATTTTTTTGAACCGGTTCGTTTTATTTCCACCGGTCTAAAAAGTGTTTTTTAACTTAAAAAAAAAAAAAAATTTTTCAAGAAATCAGCAGTTTGCTTACGATGGTAAGTTGTTGTAGTTCACGCCTAAACAACTGAAAACTCTTTTTTTTAACGCCTACAACAACTCAACCAACATCTATCATCTCTATCCCATTCACCTTCAACTAACAAGCACAATTACAGCCAACACCAGCAAGAAATGACAAAAAGATCTCAGTTCTTCTCTTTCGAATGTACCATAACAGATCTTACAAATATTCAAAGAGAACTTCATCAATTATCTTTAACAACAAACAAAGATATAATTTCTTGAGAGAGAAAAAAAAAAGAAAAAGAAAAAAAAAAGAAAACAACTTACCCCAAAAATAGTTTACAAGATCGTGTTATCTTTGTAAAAGTAACAATGATAGAAAGGGTTGTTTGAGATACGTGAAGGGATGTGGTTATTCTTAGGTGAAAATGATAGAAAACTTATTGTGTGCTTCATTCATGTGTTGAAAATAAAAAAAGAAAGTGTGGAAACTAGTGAAAAATTTAAGTAAAGAATAAGATTAAAAAGAAGAGAAAGAAACACAAGAATAAGATTAAAAAGAAGAGAAATAACAAAAGAACTGGTTTGAAATTTTGGTATGAGCTGGCACATTTTCATGAAAAAATTGAAGTCCCGCCAAGACTTTTAGACCGGTTTATATGATATCCACCTTGTAGGACCTTAAAGATAACAACTTTATCACTATGTAACACGTATGGTATGGTGACAACAAGAGAGATGTATGTAATCTTAGAGAGAGAAAGTAGAGAGAAATCTTATTAAGAAAGCACACACTTATATCTTGAAGCACACCTTACAAATGAGGCATTGATGTGCTTTTATACATAGAAAGAGAATCCCTAATGAGCTTGGCTCATGGGCCTCCACTAGGCCAAAAATGACCTTTCGTCACACATGGTCGTTTTTGAACGGTTACGTGACTAAATGTACCAGCCTTAAATAAACAGCCACACTTGATCCGACTTGTGTGACCATTTCGTAAAATATTTGTCACGCATTTGTGTATATATGTGACTAGAGGGTAACTGGTAAATATTTTTCGACATTTTAGTCACTTTTAATTCGGGAAGTGTGACCGATACAAATCAGCTCGAAACATTAGTCACATTATAGATATACATATGTGACAAATATATGTCACACAATTGAGCAGTGTGACCAAAAAAGATATATGGTCACACGAAGTACTTTTGTATGTGGCTAAATTATATAGTCAAGTTTGTCACATATTATATAAACGTGACTGCTATTCTTTGCTGAATAGTTAGCCACATATGAATTTGAAGTGTGTGACAACTAAAAATTTTGTTTGAAGCGTTAGTCACGAAATGCATTTAAGAGTGACAAATATATGTCACACACTTGAAGAGTGTGACTAAATGTCATATATGGTCACACAAAACCATACAAACATGATTAAGTGTAACGAAAATTCGACACATGTAGCCCCCGCACTTTTTCCCAAATGATTAAAGCATTGTAAACTAGAATCGTTTAATTTCAAATGATATATCAAAATAATTTGAATCACATATCTAGTTAATTATTTTTTTTGCTAGTTATTTATTTTATATATATATGTATATATGTATATATATATATATACGTACACACTATTACTAGCTTCTAAACGACAACTAATGAGGAAGTTGTNTCAAAGATTCTTGGATTTATTTGGTATTTATTTAAGGATTTATTGTAATTTTTAAGAATTAGGGGCATTTTGGTAATTTAAACGTGAAGTGAAAATGTGGGTCTTACAACTATCTCCCCCTCAAAAGAATTTTCGTCCTCGAAAATGCAAAAGGTAAGGTGGCGAAACAAAACGAAGGTACACCAAATTACTAACAGAAAAAAAAGGAGTAGTTTTGACTCACACAAGTTCAGACTTTAAGAATCTCAACAACAGAAAGATCTTGTTTCCCAAAACTTGATCTTACCGATTCAAAGATGGTTTCGTTTTCCCAAGGGAAGGCATATCACACAGAATCAAAAGAATCACATACCGAACGTAACAGATGTCAATCGTATCTCTTTAAAGATATTCAAAAGATGGTGCAGGATTAGATGGGTATTCCATTCGCAGACAAGAAATTGAACTGATCACATGAGAATGTATCGAATGATAGCATCATAAAGGTGACATATGGGTTTAATTCTTCAGATTTTCAAAAGGTTTCATTCTCAATACAAACTTCCAAAGGTATTCTCGTAAACCGACAGACCTTGATTCTCATAATCCAAAACTTCATATATTAACTCATAACAGATCATCATGAAACGGATCCATCGAATGTGGGGAGCGTATACATAGCAAGGCATAAGTGTAGCTCTTCATAGTAACGGATCAAATCCATATAGACAGAAAATAAGTTGATCGATAACATCAAATAGCTGGGAGCTCTACAACGGAACTTAGGATTTTCATCAAATATCGAAGTCAAACAATCGCGTGACGAGTATCCAAACATATCAAAACGTACGGCGATAAGGCAGATGAAACGTACAGATCAAAAGAAATCCTAAGGTTTCACTATCCGCAGATCGTCGCAACGAAACAGAAATCTAAATCTCCACTAAGGCACCTCTCAAGACATCCTATGAACACAACGAGTGAACATTATATGATGTAAGTATTATCACGTTGGCCAGACGTCATAATACTAGCATCGTATAAATATGCCCTCATGATGATCATACTCTATCTCAATTAGTGAAACAAATCTACTAATCCACCTAACAGTCCATCTAACTCCTGGGTTAGACCTAATCAAAGATCAATAACGAAACGATGTCGAACAAAACAAACGAAGCTCGGAAAGACGTAACAAAAATCAAGCCATCATCATCAGAAAGACACATGTCGCTAAGGCATCAATTCCTTCATCACAATGTTCGTTTCAAGAATTTGCCTCTTTAGAATCTTCTTATGTCCGAGTTGTCAGTCTTCATCCGTCTTCCTATCTGAGAGCGAAACGAAATCACTATCTTGAGTTTGGTTCCTCAAGCCTTCTGTAGTTCCTTCTTGGAATGTGACTGAGTAATGTGAATCTCTGGTACGGTCTTTAATATCCTCATCATCCAGTCCGCTTCTACTCTCAATTCATCTTAGTACAACCAAGATGAATAGGGAAGTGAGACTGTATGTTCTTCATCAGCTCCAGGTTCGCCGTCTTGACCAAGCTCCTGCGTTCTGTTCGTCCACTGTTCCGTCTTGCGAGGAATGTCATCAACTCTCCAGGGCAGTCACCGTTGTTTGTCATCTTCAGGTTCTATCCAACTCTATCCCCTGGTGGAAAACTTGGTGGTTCAACAAGAATCATATCCGAAATTTCAGGGTGCCAAAACATAATTCACACGAAAATGTTCATCTCTTGGCGGACAAAGTAGGTGTAAGAGAACTTCATAACCGCGAAAGTAACGTACGAGTCTCTAGAGAAAATAATGATAGCAAAAGTTCAAAGATAGGAAATCATTGTAGAGGATTTTTCAAATAGTTCAAAACATCAAAGTTGAGACATAGTAGAACAATCGTCAGCATCTCGAATGCTTAAACAACCAATCATATATCAGAATCAAATCGAATTTGACTTTCCAAAGAAAGGCAGATTAACATAGCAGATTTTATCGTTCGAAAGGGAAAGAGATATTATCATACTCGTGGTTAAACACCACCAGACTTCTCAGAGATGGAAAAGATGAGTAAAACAAAAGTCAAATAACTTCAGGAAGCTTACAGGGGATTTACCAAAAGCAACATACGAACAGAGAGTGCTTCAAACACGTCATCGCCATGTAGATTCTCAGAATGCCCAAAGAGGTGTCAAAAGGATCAACAAACAGATCAGAGATCAAAGATAAAATCAAAATAGAGTTATGCATTAACATGCAATCTTAAATGCCTTCCAACTTACTAGTGGTAAACTTAGGTGGTGCAAAATCTCTAATTCCAAAAGAATGATTCCAAAAAGGCATAGTTAAACGTAAGGCACGAAACAGAGTAATGTGGAAGCAAAGATACATAAGCAGAATCTTAGAGTCTACCATTCCTTACCGGTCAAAACTTAAGTTCATATAGGGGATTCCTACAGCAAGTTCTCAAAGCGGTTTCCTATGTTCCTACAGTGGAAGCCTAATGGTCCAAAACTCACAGGTCATAGCCTAAGCTCTACGGATGTTGCATCCGCCGATCTTAACCTGTCTCTGATACCATTTTGTAACACCCCAACCCGAGAAGGGCTAAAGTGTAACATTATGGAGTCAAATCAGAACACAAGCGAACGGAGATACATTTCTAATACAAAGTATACAAAGGTTACAATGAGAACTAAACAAAATACAAAAGAGTAACAACGATGAACTAAGCCGAAATACAATATACTAAGCCCAACATCAATTACTTCTAATCATCTCTAAGTCCAGCCAGTAGCTAATCAGGGTGAAGTCTTCTAAGTCCAAAATAAGATCTCTCATCCACAAACCCAGCTTCCTACTAAACCTGCCGCAGGAAAAAAAATGCGGCTGAGCTTAAAAAGCCCAGTGAACAGACATATATAAACGAAGCAAAAGATAAGGATCAAAGAATATCATAGGGTGCATTGGGGAAAACAAAAGGTATAATAAGGATGATAAGAATAAGTTGAAGGTTAGGTTATATCAGCATTCTACCACGAGCCAAACAAAACAAAACAAAGTTTTCAGCAAAGTAACCATGTACTTAAAAGGGAGACCTCAGAATACCAAATGTAGTAGGAGGGGAGTCCTCAAGTAACCACGGAGTAGCTAGCTCCCAAATATATGTGAAAGGCATGTATTGCACACAGTACCAGACACCAAACCAAATGTAGTAGCAAATCAAATCAAAGCAAATCTAGGATGCATCCATACGCCCCTACCCAAACCAAATGCAGATCAAACAAAGGGACGGTGTGGAACATCACTCGACCACACTGGAGTCATGACATTGGTGCATCAATGCCACGGTCATGTTACCTTCATGACTAGGAAAATGCTCGGGTATAATACTGAAGGGTCAAAGGCAAATCAAATAGCAAAGCCTAAGTCAAATCAAAGTATCATAATCCAAGGTGCATAACAAAGGTTCAGGTCAAAGGTTTACAAATGGCAGGGTTCATAATCAGAGTTCAAATCAAAGGTTCATAGCAAAGGTTCAATTCAAATGGATCAATGTCAATGGGTCAAATGGAAAGATCAAAGTCAAGGTTCCAATCCACGAGGTTCACTATTCCAAGTTCCAAAGTCCCAAAGTTCATGATCAAAGGGTCATAATAAGAGTTTTAAACAAGTTCAATTTAGTAGGTTCCCATCACTTGCTTAAAAAGGTTCGTAGTACAATCCCATTTAGAAAGGTTTATAACAAGGATTCACTTAGAAAAGATCTTCCAAAGATGACATTTATAAAAATGCCATAGATAAGTGATCTTAAATCATATTAAAAGTACCGTTATAAAATAGTTTCTCCTTTAAATGTTCCCATAACATAATTAAGAAAAGAAATTTCACCTCATGTTATATTATCCCAAAAGAACATTCAAAGTCCCACAAGGGTTTCACCTCCCGTTATAATATCCCAAAGGGTATCCAAAGTCTCACAAAGGTTCAAAGGTTAAGGTCACAAAAGGTTATCGAATGGATCATAAGAGTTCAAACGAATAACAATAGGATCGCAAATACCGGTGAAACACATCAATTATAGAGCCGAGTACGAAGGATCATAATCAAGATCAAACGGAATCATAATACGATAACAAATCAAAGACAAAGTCAAGAGAGAGGAGGTGTGCACTCTTATTGAAAGAGTACGGAATATCTGTACCTTAGCCGAGTCAAACAAACCGGGATCAAACGAAAGGAGGAAGGTCATTCCTGCTTCACCGAACCTAGAAGAGAGTGGATTTGAATTAAGAAAAGTTCAAATTACATAAGTTACCCTATTTTAGTCATGCTTCCGTTTTTAGAAACTTTCCATATTTAGCAGCTTCCTATTTTAGGTAAGTTTTCATTTTGGGTAAGTTAAGCATTTTAGAAGACTTTCTATTTTTAGTAAGTTTCCTTATTTAGAAAGTTTCCAAGTTTAGAAGATTTCATAATTAATTAATAACTAACTTCTAATAATTCCAATTTAGCAAATTAACCCATCAAATATTCAAATTATCATTTTTAGTACCTCATATTAATTATGAAATGACCAGAGACATAACTTTCAGAACTTAACACTTTTGGTCCCTTAACTTTAATTAATTAACAATTGAACTTAAAACATAATTAAATTACAAAATAAATACCAAAACTTATCAAATATGCATAAAGGGTCCCCATACTTATTTTTACCCAAAAGTTACTGTTTTTCTACAGTTAAAAAAAATAGCCAAACAATTTTAATAATTACAAAACAGCCCCTCAACTTTTATTTACTTTAATTAGGTTTATAAATAAATCAATTTAAATCCTTTAATCATCCAAAATGGCACAATTGATCCTCATAATTTTTTTTACCATGATCTTACTGTTCATATGAGACTTACAAAAACAACCCTTAAATTTATAGAATTACAAACGCACCCTTATCATTTATTAATTATTAGCCGATTTAACCAAAAATAAGACACAAGCCCTAAATAATTTTTCCAATATTTTTCCATCTCATTACTGATCAAAATAGAATAATTAAGCACAAAATAAAAGTCCTAATTTGGATCCTTGCCCCATTCGAACCATTTTATAATTTATTTAATTAATTAACCAGTTTAAAGAATAATCCATAATAATTCACCAAAGCCTCCAAAAATTCGATTTCCAATTTATTAAGATTAGTTTAATATACCAGAGACCCAGAAAAATTTAATCAGAATTTTCCACACCTTTATTTGGCCGATTGAATTTTAATTCGAAATTAGGGTTTCTAATCTATTTTATTCCATACGTCTAATATATCATACATGATTCATTTTTATCATTTTATATAGATCAATTGAGATGAAAAGAGTGATATAAAATTACCCTTGGAGGATAAATCGAAGAGGAAAGAATTATGGAGATTTTCTCCTTCTCGGCTAGAAAATAGCGACCCAAACAAATCGAGGCTTCCAAACGAACGACCCACAATTCCTACCACTATTTTTCTGACCTTACTAGACCTAAAATACACCCAAGAAAAATCTTCCAAGCTCTGGAAAAAGTTTTGCCGCCACTATGTGTTTTATTAGGGTTTTATGTTTTTGATTTTAGGTTTTATTTAAAATGTGAGGAAATCACAAGTTATATGGGAATTAGGGGGAATATTCGGCTGAATTAAAGGGAAGATCAAGACCAAATCAATTTTCCCATTTACCAAATTTAAAATTTGCTAAGTCCTTTAATTAATTAAATTAGGTACAAAATTAAATCAAATTGGACCCATTTCATTACTTTAGGCATGACATATATTTTGTTGTCACTCAAAACGTTACTTAGATTCATACAAAAATTATAGTAATCATATGTTGTTAATTTCAAAGATTCTTGGATTTATTTGGTATTTATTTAAGGATTTATTGTAATTTTTAAGAATTATGGGCATTTTGGTAATTTAAACGTGAAGTGAAAATGTGGGTCTTACAGTATCCCTTAAAAACCGAAGGAAAACCCATATATGATAAACAATAATCCATAGTTTTCTTCAAATACTTTCGTGCTCGCCAAGTTGCTTGCCAGTGATTAGTACTGGGGTTATGATGCAAAATCATGTAAATCAAGATTGGACGACGAATCGTATAGGAAATGACACGAAGAATTTAAGTCCATTGGAGGAATTTTAAAGTGAAATACTAAATGAAGGATAAATGTGTGATTAGAAGTTGATTATCGATGGATCGGGTAAAAGTCAAGTAAAGAAATGAAAAACGAAAGTTGAAGTTAAGTTCACGTGATGTCTTCAAAAGTTGTAGTATTTTAGCTACAACTTCTTCATATGGGTTCCGTTTTAGGTAATTTAAGTGCCATGGATTGAGAACATAGATATGTACAACTTCGTGCTTTGAGCTAAGCCTAAAAATGAGCCAAAATAATTCAAATTCGACAGTTGATACGACGTACCCCCTAAAAGTGGATATGGCGTATCAATGTCGGTTTGGGAAAAATCTATATAAACAAACCCTGATACGAGCCAAAACTATCTCCAACCACCATTCGACTTCCAGAGATCCCTATGGTTAATATGCCCCATTTGGAAGCTACAAGCATAAAAGGGAGAAGATTCATTCATCATAAACACTATTTTTCATTCGCTTTGCATATCGATTCACCATGAATTCAATTTGTTTATCATTTTACATTAATGTTCTTATGATTTATGAGATTATGGGCTAACACTAAACCTTTATATGTTATAACTTGATTTAAACGTTTGAATGAATTCCTTTTTTAGATAGTTATTTAACTTTGTTTATTGTTACTTTCGTATATGTGCATAGCTTGATTTTATTCATAGGATGGGTATTGAATATGAGGTTACCCAACATTAATACTCCTTACTTAGACGCCTCGTGTATGTTTGGTTAGAGGTATACAAATACCCCTAACTGTATAAACTCTTGCTATACTATTAGGTTAAAGTTAGCTAAGTGTAAACATTGAGTTAACACGTAGCTAGATGATAACTACGTTAGATTCACTAAAAAGGCCTAATCCATATTAGATTCACTAAAAATGAAAGCATTGAAACATTGCACAAATTAAATCTAATCTAATGTCAATTCATAATACAATAACTTCAATACAATACCCTTTGAGGTTTAAGTGTGTGAAGTGGGAGGAAAAAGTGAAAAGACAGAAATTCCCTCACGTGAAATGCATGTGTAGAGAGATAACAATCATAATTAACAGATTTAGCCAAAAGTAGTGGTGGCAATTTTTGACACGACACGATATATGACACGAACTTGACGCGAAGTTAAACAGGTTTGGGTTGAGGATAAACAAGTTTTGGTATAAAAAAACAAGTCAACACATCTAACTCGTTTAATAAATGGGTCATTTTTGGGTTGAGTAAGTATTAAACAGGTCAACCCGTGAACCCGTTTAAGTTATAGGCCTCTAAAAATAAAATATATAGCTTGGATTTTATGACAGATTTGGCTTCAATATATATTGTTATGTACTTAATATGAGTGAATTATGATTATAACTCATATATGATGGAAATTGTTGTAGAGTTATTTATATGTTATTTTTATCAAATTTTAGATCCTTTTATTTGTTTTGCTTTTAAATTAGTTAAATCAACAAACCACTAACTTTATTCGCCGCTTGACCTATTTACTTAAACAAGTTAAACGGGTTACACGTGTTATGCAGGTCTGGGTTATGGTTGAGTTTCTTGACACAACTAATAAATCGGTCGTGTTTGAGTAGAGGTTATAATAACCCGTCAACCCGCGAACTTAAATATGCCAACCCGAACATGACTCGATTGTCACCCTAGCCAAAAGGACATATAGCATGCAAAAAAATCATGTGTCTTGGGATATACGATATACATAAACTTTGGAAGTTGCATAAAATGTAATTTTTGAAAACCATGGGGAAAAAAAATTTAATTAACCCTATTAGTCATGTATAGTTAATAATTAGAGGAGAGTTATTTTATGGGAGTTGACTCGCACACCAATTTTTTTATTATTCCACCACACGCTGTGCATTACAGTATTGTATTGTGTGCTCTCTGTGCATTATATTGTTGTACAAAATGGTGTAATAATAAAAAAAAATGGTGTGCGAAACTGCGAATCACCTCCCTTATTTTATATACCAAACTTTTCTTATATACCAAGAGACTATGATTGTGATTAAAATCATTTTAATATTTCACATATTTTTTATAATTTAAATATCCTATTAACCATTTATCGTTAGACAAAACAAAATTGTCACGATTAGCATTTAATTATTGACAAAAAAAATCGTTTTTTCACTTCTTTATTTATTTATTTTTATTTTTTTACGTTTTTTTCTTCGTTGTCCAAACTTGCATGAGAAACCACATGTGATTAAACACTAATTTGAATATTCTAATAAAATCACATGTGATATTAGTATTAAATCACATATTCATATGTGATTTAATACTAATATCACATGTGATTTTATTAATATATTCAAATTAGTGTTTAATCACATATGATTTATTCATGCAAGCTTCAACAACGAAAAAATGGGAAAAACGAAAATAAAAAATAAAATTTATCGAAAGTATATCAAAGTGCCCATCTATAAAAAGGTAATTAAATGCTCGTCGTGATATTATATTTTTTCGCTTAACAATTAACGGTTTAAGAGATATTAATATTTGAAAAAAATGATGAAAGTGAGGTTTTTTAAATGTTGGGTTTAATCTCATCTATCAGATCAAATGGTGGAGAGTGGGATTGATCCATTGGAATCCAAATAAAGTTTGGTATATAAATGATTTTAAATCTAATAATTATGTGATTGTCTTTGCTATGACGAAAAGACATCTTAACTAAGCAAAAGTAAGGTAGTCATTGAAAACCAACAAATCTAGCATGATTACAAGTAAGGTGGTCATTGAAAACAAAACTATAACTAACCACTAATTGCATAGGGTGTGGGTAAAAGGAATACACCGGGACCCGTGTCTTTTTCTCTTTCCCGCAGAAAGTATCAGACCTTTCACTAGGCAAAACCCTAAAATAAAATCATACAGGACTTAAGTCCCGAAACAAAATAGAGAGAAAATGTTGATTTTTAGGAGAGAGAATGTTTATTATTGGTTGTTGTTGGGGGTTGTGTGTGTTTCGGGAGTATTTTTAAATAATAAAAAAATAAAATAAAAATAATCGAAGAGAAATAAGGTACTACAATGGTTAAGAAAAATTGAAGAAAAATATTTTGGAAAGAGAAAAAAGATTATGTGGCAAGAGAAAATCACCCACCACACCCTCCACCCTGACTAATCAAAGAGCTACTAGAATGCATCAACTTAAAAACCAAGCAAATTTAGACAATTGCCCAGTGAAATTAAGAATTTAGACTTATTTCAAAATTAATTATTTTGAATTAATTAGCGGGAAAATATTGAATCACACCTTGAGATAGTCTTAATGAATGAACATAAACGAACGAACAAAATTTTCCTCGTAAGTGAAAAAAAAATGGCTGGTTAAATTCTTTGTATACATTAATTTCCGTGGGTCAAACATAAATAAACAAATATGAACAAATCATTAGTATAAGTATTGAGTCACCGATCGATGTGACAAATTAAAGAGGATCTAACACGGAGTAACACTTATGGTCATATGCTTTCTAGTTCTAATGTTTCAAAAAACAGAAATATATAATGAATTGATTTGCACACTTTGAGTATTGATCCAGACTCACCAATCTATGTAGTAGATTTGTGTATAATATTAATATACTGTTTTAATTGCTTGTAAACTAAAGTGTTCAAATAATTTTTTTTAAATGTTAAGTTCGCCCCATGAAATTTGTAGCACCTTTACAGAATTTGTAGCCTTACTCTAATTGTACGTTGTGTGTGTATATATGAACTTGCCCATGTGAAAAAATAAAAATAAAAATAAAAATAAATATTGAAATATCAAGGTTTGCATCGACAATTTTATCGCAGTTGGATAGATGGATAGTGGATACATCATTTCAACCGCTTAAGTATTGTT
The DNA here is from genome assembly GCA_014162995.1 of Artemisia annua. Classification (NCBI taxonomy): domain Eukaryota; kingdom Viridiplantae; phylum Streptophyta; class Magnoliopsida; order Asterales; family Asteraceae; genus Artemisia; species Artemisia annua. The sequence goes on from LBNU01003481.1 coordinate 77,219, forward strand.
CAGAACTTCAGACTATTGTCGGAATTCGTCGACACAAAACTTAACTACTATTGTTTTAGGTGTTGGGCGTTTTACAAACTAGTTTAACGTCAAGTAGTACATAATTTTGATGAAGGCATGTTAAACGGGGTTTTTTTTTTTAACTCACAAGTCATAATTGTCTTTGGAAGCAGTTACATTATACAGTATAGTAAGAAACCTTTTATAATGAAAATTTGAAGATGTTTAACTAACTAATCATACTTCCAAAAACTAAAAGCAAAATATGTTAAGCCAAAGAAAAAGAGTATGCAACAATGATTAGTTCTAATGAAGAGTCATGAAAATAGACAGAAAAAGATGTTCAATAATGCATCTTTAAGCATTTCAAAGTTTTTTCATTCAATTATTCCCAATCTTTTCAATGAAATAATACTTTTAATCTCTACGACTTAAAAAAACATGCATGATTTTCTATAAATTAAAAAAATTTAAATTCGAGTATGCCTATAATACCTTTTAAAAAACAAGTTTTACTAAGTTGAATTCCATTTCAAATATGATCAAGTTGAATTCCGTTTCCTCTTCAAATATGATCAATATGGCAACTTACTAAAGTCCAAGATACATCTATATGGTTCGCCAATTGTAACATCATACATCCCTGGTCGATAAGTTGGCACATTTTCATCCTTCTGTAACTCTGTTAGTAAAGTCAGTCACTATACATCTATCCATTAGTAAAATCAACCATCATAATACATCCCTGAGGTCTAACGGTGCAAATTAGTTATTCGTTATCTTCTAACGTAGATCTAACGCAAGAGAAAATATTTGCATCATTAGTCCTTATCAATATATAATGTATAGCGTTTATTTTTATTATTATCATTTTGTTTATTTATTATTATTATTTTTTTTGAAATAAACTAAAGAGGTAAGCAGGCTCGAACTCGGGTCTCCTCCCTCACAAAATAGCGCCTCAACCACCGGACTAAGCATTCAGTGGTGTAAATATACCAACTCAATTTTGTTTTAACCATTTTTTGTTCGGGTTTATAGCATATAAACCAGTTTAAGTTTGGGTCAGCCGGTTCATGGGGCAGGGCCAGATCTTCTGGACTCGTTTTTTCGTGCTCTTTCTCCTAGTATCATCGGTGATTCATTTGGACTTCGATAAAAATATATACATGATCGATACTTGTCCGAAATTTCACGTTTTTGCTCCGTTTTCAGTTCTTCATACCTACAAAGTAATCGTTTGTTGTTATTTTATTTTGTAGGTACAAAGAACGAAACGGAGCAAAAACGCGAAATTTAAGACAAGTATCGATCACGTATATATTTTTGTCAAAGCGCAAATGACGTCCAAATGAATCCTCGATGATCCGTTGGACTCGTTTTTTCATTCTCTTTCTTCTGGGATCCTTGGGGATTCATTTGGAATTCATTTGGACTTTATATATGTTATTGATATTTGTTTGAAATTTCACGTTTTTGCTCCGTTTTCAATTCCTCATACATACAAAGTAAAATGATGACTTTTCGGAAAAGTATTTTATTTTGTAGGTATTAAGAATTGAAAGCGGAGCAAAAATGTGAAATTTCAGACAAGGATCGATCACGTATATATTTTTACCGAAGTTCAAATGAACCCTGGTGATATCAGAAGAAAGAGCCCGAAAAAGCAAGTCCAATATATGGTGTCACAATTGGCAAACCACATGGATGTATTTTGGACTTTACTCTTCCCTCTAGTATGGTAATTTTTTTTTAGCCCCGAAAAAAAAATAGCATTTGCCGCATGTTTATTCCCGCCGACACTACTCTTACTGAGAATTTGAGGCATGATAATCCATTATGTGGTCCTTATTACCCATTTTTTAATACCCCTTTTCAGAAATGGATTTCATTGAGGTCCAAATCCGTGTTTCTTTTTTGGTCACATTCAAGCGATATAATTCACATGAATCCCCACATTCATTCCTTGGAAATCCTCATATATATAGTATAATGTTTTAGCAATTACAAAAGAAGAAAATGTCAATTCACGTATTCAAAAAAGGAATTTTTCCGAGTCGTATTTTGTATCTATACTACATATAAAGGAAAAAGAGTCAAAGTGAAAAAGTGAAAAGTCAATATTGTTGAAATGTTGAAATGTTGAAATCTTATTAAAGGAAATTATGAATGTAATTAATATTATTATTAAAACACCCCATTACTTAAAAGTACAATGATTTATTCACATTGTACAACCAAATTAAATACAACCAATTAAAACACAAACCGGGTTGACCCGGGACGCTTCAAACCCGACGGGTTGAGCCGGTTTAATTTGACCCATTTTCGACCCAACCTAGAAAGTTGACCCGATTTAAATCGACCTATTTTTCAACCGGAACGGTTCAACCGGTTGAACCACCCGGGTCGAACCGGGTTTCAAAACATTATCCATTACTTAAAAGTACAATAATTTATTCACATTGTACAGCCAATTAAAAACATATCTATCAAATTAAATACAATCAATTAAAACAAAAACCGGGTTGACCCGGGACACTTCAAACCCGGACGGGTTGAACCAGTTTAATTTGAACCGTTTTCGACCCAACCTAGCAAGTTGACCCGGTTTAAATCGATCCATTTTTTGCTTGGAACGGTTCAACCGGTTGAACCACCCGGGTTGAACCAGGTTTCAAAACATTATGTTAAATTTCCAAATCTTCAAACTTTTATTGTTTTTCGTTTATAACCTATAAACTTTTTTTTATCAATAAACTATGTGTCGCTATAAAATCCCGTTGCTATGCACGGGTACTCGTCTAGTATAACATATATGTCTAGCTAGTGAATAAGGGTTAAACGATCTAGTTAAAAAGAAAGTTGATTCAAATGGTTTTATAGTCCTCAAATAATACTCTAGTATGAGCAACTACTCAAACGTGTATAACCAATAAAATAAAATAAAATAAAATCGTTTTCACCATTGTTTTTTAACTAGTTATAAGTCCCGTGAACGCACGGGGTTTTAAATATGAATTTAGTTTCATGAAGATATCATCTACGGGTTTTTATATATTATATACTTTTTTATTAAGTGTACTTATAATCAGAAAACATTTTGTTTACATTATTTGTTTTGGATTTCTCAACTGTAACTTTTAAAATAAGACAACGAATACTTATCATGAGTTGTTGCATTACAATAAGGTATAAAAGTTTATATAAAGATAATCAATCATTTGTATCCGTTTGAGCTTTGTTCTTTGATAATCGTTGTAAAAGAAAAGGAATGAATAGTGGTTTTACCCATGATACCGGTAAGAATACTTGACCTCTACATGTTTGTGTTTATACGTTTACACTTCAGCCAAAGAAATGTTTATACAGCTGATTACCAACACCAACTATGTTGATTAATTATCTATGCCCGTGATGGAAATACATAAAGCAAAGTCACAAAGAAGAATAAGGGACCATATGACCAATCACAGCTAATTAAGTTTATTATAGGTGTCACTCATTCATTATGCAGAATTCAGTAATTCAAGTTGAGGTTATACTAATTTCAACAACCTAACAAAACAAAACACTTAGAAAGGCTGTTTAGCAGGAAGCTTAGTCAAAAGAGACCGTAACCTATCAAGCCTCGTCCCCAATATCATAATCTTCCTCCTGATCGCGGACGAATACCTCTGCGCTTCCGGCCCCGTCCCAAAGGAATTCCTCTCAGATATCATCCCAATGATATCATCAGCAAGTTTAGACGCCTAATTTTATTCCCTTGTCCACGGATCCGATGAAGACACCATTTATCTCTCTCGAAAAATCGAAAAAAAAAAAANAAAAAAAAAAAAAAAAAAAAAAAGACACACACACACAACCAACAATTAAGTCGTGAAAAGATGACAAAATATATATGTGTAGCTTCCAACCCAATATCAGATGCATTGGTTGGAAAATCACTACTTGTTTATAAAAGTTGAAGTTGTTCGAAATGCTAATAAAGTTCTCAAGAACTCTAATTGCTCAGATTGAATGCATGCTTATATGGATCAAAAATCATTTAGATGCATATTATATTGCTTTCGCACATGTTTCTAAGAAATGATTGGTCTCATGTACCATATATAAGTGAAATTGATGCTTTAATAATTAAAATGCGTCATTGGAGTGTATTTATCTCAAGGAGAAAAGATACATATATGAAAATCAGTGAATTACAATTTTATATAAAAAAAACGTCTCATGCAGGTGACAAACTCTAGTACAACAAAATTTGGTTTTGCTTCCAATAATGTGAAGGAAAAAAACAATGTTATTAAAAGAATCACACATGTGCTTCAGAATATTATGTAGGTTGTTCTACTTATACAAACAGACATGTGCTACATTTAATATAAAGATAACAAAGAGTTAAGTTCCTACTCAACCCAACCCCTATGGACGATTTTCTGAACTGACCTATTTCGATCCATCCACCAACCCACGCTTTTACCCTCTTTAATAAACTTACCTTGTATATTACTCATTTCTCTGACAATCCATCACTGATTAGACATANAGATCATTTCGGTTAAACTTAATATAAAAAATACAATCAGGAAATGAAATTATGTATTGAAAATTTCCAGGTACCTCTCATAACGATGAACTCAGAACAAATTTATCCCTTCATTAAGATGACTCGACCACCATGCATTTAACGGTTCTCCTTGATTTCCCTGATTCATTTCCAACAATATATTCTTTATATAACTCTCATAATTCAAAGTAATATGTAACAAATATCTCAAACTCACATATGTACCTTAGCATAAACCTTTTTCATTAGATCATATTGATGACTCACTGAATTTCAAATCCCTTTTAGTATCCCTTTAACTTGCAACTGTTATATCCACATCAACTAAATCACCACCAATTCAATATTTATTCACACATCAACCATTTAGAAAATAACAGCCAATTTACCCACTCCTTTTCTTAAAACCAATGCTTTATATGCTTTTTTTTATATGCTGTTTGGAGAAGCTCTCCGTGCCTTCACATATGATATTCATGTTAGCCTATGTGCGATAGTTTTGATGCAAGATATATAAGACTATTTAACCGAATAACACCACACACAATTTCAAAACATGAGCAATTTGTAGCTCATTATTTTGTGTTCAAAGACAATATTCGTTAACAATTTAGCCCTGAAAAAAATTTATTTCGCAGCAAGTACCGAGTAATAGAAACATGTAAGACGCTCAGCATTTCCGGTAGAGAAAGGCATCTAATTAAGCTAAAAATAATATTATCAAGTAGCCCCTGAAAGCAGCCTTCGCCTTTGTGGCAGCTGCTTTAGCTTGATTAACTCCTCGCCATTTGCAGCATATAACTCCATAGTATTTCTCTGAACGTTAGATGTATCAGGCACTAAGTCGCCATAGGAGCTCCCACAATCAAGATTCACAAATTGAAAGAGATCAAAAAACATTATTCAATCTTACCTTACTAAGATGATGATGCAGACCACCAGTGATTATGGAATTTTTGGATAATGTTATTTTTGTCAACACAATCATAAGAATGAAGCTTAAAAGTATATGGTCATACACGTCTTCCAAGACATTGCCTTTGCTAAAGCTTGTCTTCGAGCTTCTGCAGTAGTAGCTCTATCTACTGCCGCACGTTCAGCTCCAAATTTGGATTTTGCATAATTTTTATTAGAAGAAGCTTTTGCGATCTTTTCTTGAGCGTCAGCCGCAGCTCTTTGTCGAACTTCAGTTCCAATCAAGCCCTGTCAATTTAAAACATATTGTGAAATAAACATACGAAAGATGTTTTTTGTTCAAAAAAAACCCCAACCTATACTAAATATGATTTTTTGAATGAATATATGAACCGCGGTATGACATGACTTAGTACCCGATACATACATAAAACTAACTACACGTCCCCTAAGGCGCTAACATAAATGAACTTGAGTGCATTTGAAATTTAGTTCCGGATAGGATACTGATCTGTTTTCTGTTAGAATACATAGATTACGGCAATAACTTGAAGCTCAAACAACATCTTATCAAAGCTTAAAATGCAAAGGCATGTCAAAACTCGAAACACTGTCCAGTGCGGTAACTAACTAACTAATAACATTAAAAATTGTCACCAGCATACAAACTAATTAGATTGCAACTTGTTACTGCAACTTTTATTACATTCAAACATATATTCAAAGATCAAGTTCTAGAACTTAATATATTTGATTTTAAGCCCCTGCATTTGGAGCTATTTCTATTGGGTTGTAATGCATTGATCCACTTGATCTTGATGGTTTTCAACTTGAGAACATGATCAGTTTACTATGGTTGTGTTTATTCACAAAATTAAAAAGTGTGAATTAATAATATGATTGTAATTGAGGTGTATTAAATCAATAACGAATTTTTACGAAACTTAAACATATTATAATACCTCATGCATTCCCTTGTTAGCTTCGATTACACCTAGTTTCAAAGGTATAGATCTTACTGTGATGGTTTGGTTTCACGATTGTTCATTATGATTTAGTGTTTGGGGTAAAAAGCAACCCGATGTAAAAGGGAAACATTTGAAAAATGTATATAAAATAATAAAAAGCGGAGGAACAACTTACTTTTGTTATACGGTTTTAAGGTTTGATATTGGGTTTTGAGTTAAGGGTTCAGGAAGACGAGGAGCAGATCGTGGTAAGGCAGCCACCCAATCTTTAGGGTCTGGTTAAAGGTTAATTTTCTTAAGCTTCTTGGTCACTTGTCACTCTCGCCAGTTGTTTTAGCTTCTCCATCATCATCTGATTTTGATTTTTTGGTGTTTCTTTTCTTTCATCTCTAACTGATTGAGCACCAAGGAAAGCTTGAAGTTGTATCTATTGAAAATAAACTTTTGCCTGAGAATGTTAAAAGACATTCATAATGTGTCTGTTTAAAAAAGTATAACTGTTAAATTTGTGTATGTTGATACACATCTGATCATATATGTAAACAGAAAGTAAAACATGTAATCTATATGAAAAACTTATGGTATTTGCGAAGTTAAAGTAATAGACTAAAACGGTTAAACAAATCAATATCCACATAATCAAATCGTCTAAACTACACAAAACCCATAAAATCATACAAAAAAAAAACCCTAAAAATCAAACCTTTAAACCATCAAAACAACACCCACATAACCAAACCACCTTAATTACAAAAACTAATCAATATCCACGTCATAAATCATCTTAATTGCATAAAAAACCAAAATTGAAAATAGCCCCAAATTTAAAGTTTTTCATACCAGTACTGGTTCTTGAATCAGCACCACCACTGTGGTATGTGACTCCGATGATTGTTGTTCCTATTGAGTGTGGTAAGTTGATGACGTCAGTAGTTGCATCATGATCCACAAACCACTACTTAATTACCTCCAAAAAACAAACTTTAAATCAATCATAATTTAATAAGAAGATTAAATAGACCTTGAATTTATTAACTCAAAAATACCTTTGATTGGACAGATTGATCCATGTTAATTTTTGGATTGTCAGTCGTCGTTGTGTTTTTTAGGTTATATTTTGTGTGTTCCTTTTTTTCTTTTGTTTTTTGGGAAGAACACACCTTTTGCTTCATGTCCTAAAAGTTCGGATTTGCCCCTTACGTTATTGTAAATTTGCTCCGCCTTTTTAAAGTTCTCTTTTTTGCTACTTTTAGCACATATAGTTTTTTACTCACTTTTTTTCTAAAACGAATTTTAATATTTGTGTAGCAAATTAGGAAATAATTAGGTTAATTTATTTTTCAAAATCTATGGAAAAAAATCAAATTTTAAAAAAATATTACCAAATAAGGTATGATTTCAATAAAAAAGTCCTCACTAAGGGTTTTGTTTTATTATATAAATATAAAAGATGTAATATTTGCATTATCGTTTGAAGTTATACATCAAGTGGGACTCTTGGAGCAGTAAACCAGGCGGCTAATTTGTTGAACTAGCTGTTTCTTTGGGGTCCTATAATATTTAGCTTCGCTAGTTTATGTTATTTTTGTAGCCCCTTGATTTTTTTATTTCTCTTTTTGTCTTGCATCTTAAAAAAAATGTTATGAAAATGATACATTAAGACTGAACTGAGAAGAAAGGGGAAAGAAAAAGGGAAAATACCCATATTTTATGTTTGCTAGTTGTAAAGTTAACAAAGAAATTGAAACAAAAATATATTGTTTTAAGTTAGAAAGAAAAGAAGAAAAAGCTGGAAAAAAAAAACAAAAAAAACAAAAAAACAAAAAGGTTTAATAGTGAGCAACCGACCGAAACAGGACAGGACCAAACCGAACCGACCTTTTTCGGTTCGGTTTTTGTCGGTTTCGGTTCGATTCGGTTTTTGTCGGTTTTTTTCGGTTCAAAACCTGAAAACCGACCCGAACCAAGTTATTCGATTTGGTTTCGGTTTTGATATCTATTTTTCTGTTCAGTTCTCAGTTTGAGTTTTTTCTTTTTCCGGTTTTCGGGTTGACTTGGTTTTTGTCGGTTCGGATCGGGTTTGACCCAATGCTAACCCCTCAATTGACATTTTTCACAAGTCGTTTAGGGTGCAAACTTTAGTACGTACACATTTTTGGGTTGTTAGAGAAATGGTCGAAAACGATCACTATGTTAGACCGCGTACATGAACAAGGAAGCTTTATCCGTTAAGAAAATAATAAAAGTTAATCATTTTATAATTTTTGTATAATCTTAAGTGTATAAAACATATATAATTTTTTTTAGATTAGGTACTATATTTTAATGTCAAGTATTTTAGTCATTTAAAGTTTGAGATGCATGCCAAAATTCGCCATAACACGTACAAGTACACAAGCCAAAAATGGATATTGTTTAATTCGAGCAATAATAGTAGCCAATATGAACATGAAACAGTAGCAAAAGACTAAGGGTATGTTTGTTTCATTAAGATGTTTTAGATCTGAATCTGACTACCACATCTTACCAGTAAAAGGTGGCTAAAAAATTTAAATCTGAACGAAATAATGTTGTTTGTTTTTGTATAATTGTCCGAATGATTTTAAGTACTCATTTCTGCAATTTATTTATTAAAACAACGCAATACGATAATAAGTAACTTATATAAATATGAAACAAGACTTTTTATTATAAATATAATATAGTTAGGGTGTGTTTGTTTCATTAAGATGTTTTAGGTCTGAATCTGACTACCCATCTTACCAGTAAGAGGTGGCTAGAAAGTCTAAATCTGAACGAAATAATGTTGTTTGTTTTTTTATAATTATTCGAATGATTTTAAGTGCTCTTTTTTGCAATTTATTTAAGTAACCTACGTTTTCGTCCGTTTTTTACGTTTCCATTCGTTTTTTCACGCTTTCGTCCATTTTTTCACGTTTTCATCCGTTTTTACGTTTTCGTCAGTTTTTTACGTTTTCACCCCGTTTTTTACGTTTTCGTCCGTTTTTTCACGTTTTGGTCCGTTTTTTCACGTTTTCGTCCGATTTTTCACGTTTTCGTCCGATTTTTTACGTTTTCATTCGATTTTTTACGTT
>LBNU01003481.1:87764-101858 GCA_014162995.1 Artemisia annua
ACGAAAACGTAAAAAGACGGACGAAAACGTATTAAATCGGACGAAAACACTATAATTTAGTGGGTCGACCCTACCCAAACCGTCTGACCCATGACCCGTTAGACCCATTTTTAAAACATGACCCATAACCCATTTGACCCATGACCCAAATATATTATATTAACAAGAGTCTTCAATCTCTCTTATCGAGTAAGAGGCAGTAAGACAAGTCCCCCACCTCTTACTGAGTAAGATGTTATATGTCTAACTGAGTCTGACTCAAAAGAATAAAACAAACAAGCAAAACGTCTGCCCACCTCTTTCTGGTAAGAGTAAGAGGGAGTAAGAGGGCTAGTAAGACATTTTTTAAAAAAACAAACACACCCTTAATAAACCATCAAATTATTAACACGCGTCTTCAATCTCTTATCGAGTAAGAGGCAGTAAGACAAGTCTCCCACCTCCTACTGTGTAAGATGTTATATGTTTAACCGGGTCTGACTCAAAAGCAAAAAACAAATAAGCAAAACGTCTGACCACCTCTTACTGATAAGAGTAAGAGGGCTAGTAAGACTTAAAAAAAAAAAAAAAAAAAAAAAAAAAAAAAAAAAAAAAAATAAAAAAATAAAAAAAATGAGGGTTTGTGGCTTGTGAGAATATGAAAGGTTATTACATCATGCATGCCGGATACTGTGTTAGACTAGTAAGGGATTGTTTGGGCTAACTAACGACGTTACGTGGGCTCATACTCGATTGAAGAAAGATACCGTATTAGACTAGTAAGGGATTGTTTGGGCTAACTAACGACGTTACGTGGGCTCATACTCGATTGAAGAAAGCTATAAGAGAGTTGGATGCGACGGATTATGGATATGTGTTATTTATCCGTCACATCAGTTTTGCCTTATAACGTTTTTGTAACACATAATTAAAAAAGCAACTTTTGTGACCTACAATTTTTATTCAATTTACACTAAGATGGTGTTTGGTTCATGAATTTGAAATTTCGGATGGTAAAATATTCTTGAAAATTTCATTCTTGAGGATTTAAAATTTCAGAATTTAAATACCTTCACGTGTTTGATTGGCAGAAATTTATAGCAAAACAGAAGATGCCTTATTATGCGACATCATCGAAACATTCTACAACCTCAGGCGCATCAACATTAAGCTAACCCAGCTAAGTGTACGTTTGTGGTAGAAGAGGGACGATTCTTGGGTCACATAATCGATGTCAAGGGAATCAGGGCAAACCCCAAAAAGATTCAAGCAGTATTAGATATGATTCCACCCAATAACTTGAAAGAACTACAAAGCCTTAATGGAAAACTCGTAACTCTCAGCGGCTCTCTATCAAGGGCATCTGAGAAACAATTACCATTCTTCAAAGTCTTAATCGAATGCAACAAAAAGAAAATGTCATCAATAAATGTTGAAACATGCTGGCTTTGGGGTGATTTGAAGAACAATTTTTAGAGTTCTAGTTTTACATACACATAGTTGAGTCATATATTAAACAAAGTTACATTAGTTCAATTATTTATATAATTCTATGAACATAATGATTTAAATGCTTTATGCATGCACTATGCGTCTTGACTGTTCTATCTTATTAACTTTTTATTTATACGACAACTAACCATTTTCATAAAAAAAGAAATTTAGTGTTACAATTAATTTTCACACTTAGGAGTGCGGAGAAATCTTAGATTTTTCTACACTTATAATCAAGGTTGTAAATATCGCTCGACGATACTGTGACGGTCGACCCCCGCCAAGTGCCATATCAGTCTTGGCGGCAATATATCGGTTTCTCGGCGGAGACCCTAAATTATAAAGGAATTTATTTAAAAAAATAAATAAATATTAGCAATATCCTAATAAAATAAGTTAATAACCACAAAAAACTAAGAAGTTTAACCATTCATACTATTAAAAAGTTTAGTGTTTGTTTAAAAACTACAATAATGTTTATTAATATTAATATTAATAATATAAAAAGGTTAAGGGACTGAAGTTGTAGATAGTTGAAAGATTATAAAGCACAAGGACTGAAGTGACGTTAGTAGAGGTAGAAGAGCTCAAGTGGAAATATAATTTTAAAATAAAGACAACTTTTTCAACGTGCAATTTAGCAGTTTCATTATTTTTTTCACTTCTTCAAAAAGCTATGTGTAGCTTTATAAAAAATTTAAAATCAAGTTATTTCATCTCTTCATCTAAAAAAAAAGGTATGTATTTCTGAAAATAAGCCATCTCTTCATCTCCGATTTTTTTATTATTTACGGCATTGACTGACGTTGATCTGAAGTTGACCGGTGTTGACCGACCCGCCGCCTAGGCCGATTTTGACCGCCAAGCTCCAATTTTGACCGTCGTTGACCAAAACCGATAAGTTAGACCAATATGGGAAATATCGTGGCGGTGGACCACCGCCAACCGCCATGGCCGATTTTTACAACATTGCTTATAATTGTGAACTTTTTTTCTTTCTACGATTGTAAGTATGGAAAATCTTTTACAAATTTTTTCAACACTTATTAATGTAACCAATTTTTACACATTATTAAGCGTTAGTAAACTAATAAACTTTTACAAGCTTTTTAAAAGTGTGAAACATAAAAGTGTGTAGATTGGACTATTTTTTGTAGTGCTTATAATATGTACACAACAAATTCATCTCATGTTTCATAAACAGAACTTCAATCCACAACCATTTAATTAAGAGCTTCTCACATAACATGAGATATCATTGGAAAATAAATAAATTGATTGTAAATCAAACACATCATATACTAACCCATTTAGAAATATATTGATTATTATTTGATGTGCCGGTTGCAAGTCAAGCTTTACAACCCGCTATGCAGTGTACCTAAACGTTGTAGTGTAGTAAAGGTAAGACCGAAGGATTGATCGTTCTCTTGGAGAATAGTGAGGTAGACTCGTAAAGTATAACGGAATGATATAAGAGACAAGATAATGGTTTAATTGAAAACAAATAAATATGAGGGTTTTGGAGATTTCAGTTTTTAAAATAATATTAACCTAAAAAGACAAGCAACATAAATTATAAGGAAAGTAAATTGGTGAACACTTATATTATGTGAAAGCGTATTCACATAGTGCACTACTCTCTAATATTACATAATTTGTTTCTACTGAATCTATTACGCCTTGATTGGTGATCATGGTGGATATGTCTAAATTAATGTAGCGCAGCTCTGCTTTGGTTGGTGATTATGAAGGATATGTCTAAACTTATGGTGCACTACTCTCTAATATTACCTAATTTGTTTCTACTGAAACTGTCACCCTATAACAACTAGCTTAATGCCTTGGTTCAACTCCTATAACTAATTATCATGCAGGTAATTAATGTCTCGCAATCTAGCATCGCTCATGGTCGCTTTGTGTTGGCACATAAACTACAAAGAACCCACTCAGCTAGCCCAATAACCTAAGCAAATTATAAGGCCTATGTAGTTATGTGGTTCTTAGTCCGACTATAAACAATTACCGCACGTTATCACTATTGAAGATCGAATCAATTCGCAAGCAACAAAAAATCACACACACCAAAATGAACGATAAAGAACAACTAAATAACAATAGATTTCATGCAATTCTTAGTAAACACAAAGAGATTTAGCCTAGCATAACATACGAAGAACAAGTAGTAGACATAATCAAGCAACAAATGGTAAACACAATTGACTAATTAATGAATAAACTTATCTTCATGATACTCTTGAGTTCATATGCTAAAGACACTGAAAATCTCCTTTAAATTGGTTAGGGTTTGTCTTCACAAAGTTTCACACGAATTTGAAAACAAAGCAAGAATATATATAGAAAAACACTTGTGACGACATCAGCTTATGCCTGTGACACCGTCACATTATTGTCATCAATTTAAGGTTTTTTCCACCGAGTTATTGTGACGACATCAACTTGTAGTCTGTGACGACTTCACCTTTGGGTTGTGACGGCATCACCTTGCCCGTCTCCACACATTGGTTGGTCACGAAATATGTCAAAAATACACTTTCTGGGCAATTTTAGTGACGGCGTCAAGCTTGCTATTCACTTTTTTGTTTTGATAAAAAAAAATGGGAGCTATAATTTGTTCATTGGGTTTAGAAAGAAAATGAGGTCAATAAACAAATTTCTCATTTAGTTTAAATGTTAGCCCAAATGTGGCCAAAACCCACCAACTTAAACCCCAACCCATTTCCACACCAACCCAACCCGTTAAACTCTGTCTTCATCTTCATACACACCACCAAACCCTAAACCCTAAAACACTAACCTCCATTTTCACAACCACTTTCTTACAATGGCTCCCAAAAACAAAAAGAACAAGAACAAAAACGTTTCCACGTCATCCATGGCGGCGCCGTCCGCAACTCGCGTATACGGCGACGACACAAACGCAATAACCGACTCAAGATTCATACAGTCACAAAAGGACCCAAGGTTTCAAGAAGTACCAAAACACAAAAACAAAGTCAAAATCGATTCACGATTCAAACGTATGTTAACTGATAAGCATTTCACTAGCTCATCTTCACGTGTTGATAAAAGAGGTAGAGTTAAAAAAAATGATGACAGTACTGTAAATAACTTAAAAGAGTATTACCGTATCGAAAACGATAGCGAGTTAGCGAAAAATGAGGGGAATGAGGATGAGGATGAGGTGGAAAGTGAAGAGAGTGATGAGAAGTTGTTGAAATCGGGTTCGGAGGAGTCGGGAGACGAGGATGATGATGAGGAGGAGGAGGTGGAAGAGGTGGATGATGATTATAATTCGACGGATACGGATGAGGACGAAGGGGGGTATTTAGAAATGGAGGAGGATGGTTTGCAGGTGAATTCGGGTTACGATATATTTGCGGTGTTTTTTTTTTTAGAAAAATTGGTGTTAATAATATATTTTTTGTGTTGACAGATTGAGGAGGAGAATGTACCTGAAATTGATAAGGAGACGCATCGCCTTGCGGTTGTTAATTTGGATTGGAGTCAAGTTCAGGTGAGTCATTTGAATGTTAATGTTTTATTGATATCGGGTAATTGATTGTATTTGTATGTTTAGTTTAGTTAGCACTTGTAAGAAATGCGGCTTATAACTCAAAATACATTGGAGTTTTGTAAATGCGACATAGGTAATAGCAATAGATGAAGAATGTAGAAAGTATCATTTTTTTTAGTTGAAGTGCCGAATTTGGTTAACTAGCAGGTTTGAATGTAAAATGTGGTTTCAAGTTTTAGTTTATCAGTTCACAATCACAAATGTGTGTTTACCTTATGGCTTTTCTTTTGGACTGAAATCACGTTCGGGGGATTTATTCTTGTTACATTCGTTAATTTAAGCGGAATAAGAGGATATGACATTTGCTCTAGTGAATTGTATGTTAACTTTGTTTAGATCTTTTAAGAACAACAACCTTATAAATTGTCAAAATATATTGTATTGAGGGTTGTTTGGGTGAAAGTTTAGTGCTTTAGCTTATTTTGCTGTCAGAACACAATAGGCTCAGAACAATTGTTTGCGTAAAGCTAATGTTGAATGCTTATTAGCATATATGTAAGGGTAAAATTAGTCAATGAACTCAAGTTACAAACTTTGGAGCTTCTTGAAGATGCTTGAGCTCTAAAGCTTAAGGTTACCTTAACCTTTTGGGTCAAAGATAGATAAATAATAAAAGATAACACTTTTGGGAGGGATGAGCACAGTAGTCTACCGGTACTGAATGGTACCGATTCCGAAACTACCGAATATTTTGGACTTATTCGTCTACCGGATACCGTACCG
This sequence comes from Artemisia annua, assembly GCA_014162995.1. Lineage (NCBI taxonomy): Eukaryota > Viridiplantae > Streptophyta > Magnoliopsida > Asterales > Asteraceae > Artemisia > Artemisia annua. The sequence goes on from LBNU01003481.1 coordinate 93,559, forward strand.
AAATACATTTCCGGTACCGGTTCGGTACTGGTAGCGGTACCCGTAGATCCCGCACAATACCAAAAGTTTGACGAGAGAAATTGGTATTGAGAACCTGTTACGGTTTTGAACCTACGTGGCACAAATTTGTTTCTTATCCCAAGTTCTAACTACAAATTACATTTGCATGTTTGTGAACCTGTTAAGTTTGAGAATTTAAACCACAAACTCATGACTAATTTACCACGTGAGCTGAGCTGAATAAGATCGTTTTATTCGTGAATAATTTCCCTCAAATCACTGCTACATGAATAGATCTTTTATATAGCACATGAATTAAGATAAAGCTATAACCTACAACTTTGTGAAAAACTGCTACTCACGAAATCTAATATTGTGTCCGTCCCTTTTTTCCCCTTGCTTGGCAGCAAGAATTTCTCATGTCTAATATTCACATTTGCTAACTAGATTTGTATAACATTCACGTTTGTTAGATAGGTTTGTAAAAATAATAAAAGTCTATTCACAATCTTTCATTTCGGTATAACCTGTATCATTTCGTTATAAACGGTATTTATAGGTAATTATTACCGAATCTACGGAAACACTTTTAGCCAAAAGTTCGTATGGCGAGGTCTTATTTTGAGGTGCCCGATTAGAATGTTATGCAAGTTCCCCCTTGGAAGCCGAGGCAAAAGCCGTTCATTGGGCTATGAGTCATGCACTTATAGGGCGCTTCATAATAAAGTCACCTTGCTAGAAATTGCAAGTCTTTTGTTAAAAGGGAGGGAAATTGGGTAGCTCATAGCATAGCTTCTTTGGCATTGAGTTGTTCTCATGAGATTACATTAGACGCTAGTGTTCCAAGTTGTGCGAATGTATGGATGACTAAAGATGTACTCTTATGTAATATGGAATNGTAATATTATTTCATTACTATGAAGCATTAAGGGCAAGTGGAGGTATACATGACCATCGAAGATGGAAAAATAACGTGACGTGGAGCCAACAATAATTTCAGAGGAGGGAAATGCAACGTGGTTGTATACTTTGGAGTTTGGAGAGAGCCCAACATGGGTTCACTAAAACCTGCATATTTAGCTAGGTTTACATTAACCTCAATTTCTTGGGGTTTGACAAATATTGTTTTGTTTGTTTATTGGTAATAGGTTTGTCAAACCCCAAGAAATTGAGGTTAATGTAAACCTAGCTAAATATGCAGGTTTTAGTGAACCCATGTTGGGCTCTCTCCAAACTCCAAAGTATACAACCACGTTGCATTTCCCTCCTCTGAAATTATTGTTGGCTCCACGTCACGTTATTTTTCCATCTTCGATGGTCATGTATACCTCCACTTGCCCTTAATGCTTCATAGTAATGAAATAATATTACATATAAACGATATTTTCTATGCTTATGATATACTTCAGGATCTTTTAAGCTTCTGTTTATATCTTGGGAGAACCAACTCAATCAATACTTACATAGAAACCTGTTATGTTAGTTTAGGGCTGAGCAAATCGACCGGGCCGACCGACCGAAAACTGACCAAACCGAAGGACTAGCGGTCCAGTCTCGGTCCGGGGTTTTTCCTTATTTCGGTCTCGGTCCGGTCCGGGGTACAAACCGACCATTTTGCCTTCTTGGACCGGACCGACCATATTCGGTCCGGTCCTCGGTCTAGGTTTTTTGGCTATTTCGGTCTCGGTCTTGGCCGGTCCGGTCCAGTCTTCGACCAATGCTCACCCTTATGTTAGTTAATGAGTTTCAGATTTGGATTCTATATTTATGTGTTGACTGTGTGTGGGTTTAAGGGTAAAAAGATTGATGCAGTTATAAACTGGATGTATAGCTTTCTTCAATATCCATACCTCAGTGTTCAAGGAAACAAAATTAATGGACTTTTCATATCTGATGACTGATCCCATGCCACACATTATTGAAATGTGTACCATAGTGATTCCAAGTAACAAACCCAACACCATTCTAATCCTTTCGATTTCTTTTTATTCCCACTCATGCTTATATACTATACTCTCATCCTATGTTGTTTGTGCATGTGTTTTTTCCAATATTGTGAATTTTAATATTTTTCCATTTATGCACTTTATGTTATATTTGGCTTCCGTCATGCAAGTTTTGCTCTTGTGCTACCCTCTTCCCATAACCCCTGTAATGGTTCTCTGATGGTGCGGCAGAGTGTAACCTCTACTTTATTTTTGAGTAATTAAGAAGTGACGCGATGATTCTTGAGGGTTAGTTTGGTCTCCCTGGAAAAGCTGGTTGAATAGCTTACAAACCAGGGCTAAAAGTGGTAAGTAAAATGTATTCTTGTCTCTGCAATCAGGAGGCAACGGGAGCCAACTTTTTTCAATGAAAGAAGTAGACTATATAAGACGTTTGTCCTGTCCTATTATACAAGTATCACACTGTTGAATCTGTATATGATCAGCTATTTTGGATGTAAGAAGTAGAATATATTAGAGAAACTATGTTCGTTCGAGATGCAACTATTGTTCCCTGAACTTTACTGAGTCCTGTTATACATGTAACAAACTCGTATATGTATTTCTTTATCCTTGCTACATGGTTATTATGTACTTCTGTGCAGTATCTAAAGATCATACTTGTGTTTCTTGTGTAGGCAGTTGACTTGTTCGTTGTGTTAAACTCATTTCTGCCAAAATCAGGCCAGATTTTGTCAGTGTCTGTATATCCATCCGAGTTTGGACTCAAGCGTATGGAAGAGGAGGCAGTGAAGGGTCCAGTTGGTTTATTTGATGATGAAAATGGAAAAAACACTAAAGATGATAGTGATGAAAGCGATGATGATGAAGAAATTGACAATGAAAAGTTGCGGGCTTATGAGCTAAGTAGATTAAGGTAACTGAATCTTTTTTTCAAAAGGTTTTACGACCTGGTCAGTGCTTTTTAATTCTTAGTTTCTTAATCTATTTCTGGTGGCTGTTTTACTGTATCAGGTACTATTTTGCAGTGGTGGTATGTGATTCAGTTGCTACAGCTGATTATCTTTACAAAAGCTGTGATGGTATTGAGTTTGAAAGGTCATCCAATAAACTAGATTTGAGGTTTATCCCAGACTCAATGGAGTTCAAACATCCTGCACGTGATGTTGCTACCGAGGTATTGTTATTTAATGTCTTCTTATTTTTTTAATTGCATATGAACTTTCTTAGGAGTTCTCTGTCTTTCAATAGTGTGTGACAGTCCCATGTATTTCTGTCTCAGGCTCCAGCAAATTATGAAGGTATAGATTTTCAGACTCGAGCATTGCAACAAAGTAAGATTGATCTTACTTGGGATGAGAATGAACCCCAACGTTCGAAGAAGCTAGACAAGATTAATGCAGATGAGGTACGTAAAGGTGCTCTATTTCCTTACCTGTTATGGGAATTGTGAAGACAAAAGGTTGTTTTATTCTGGTGTAAATCATTGTTGTAATTAATAATTTATGGATGTTCCTCTGCTAGCAAATCAAAACATGTTAACAATTTTTGTTTAGAGGCCGAGGAACTTTTCTGGAATTAATTAGAGGTGACAGCTTTAACTTATTTGCTTATGAATGGGTCGATATGGTTATTGTTTGATATGTGATGTATCAAATGTGTATAACCAAAACTAAAAAGATTAAAAGGAAATGGGTACAGCGGATCGAACGGTGAAAGGGACATAAGTGGCTCGAATCATATAGAACTTTTTAATCATATTTAAAACGTAGATTTATATTGAACTCATGTTACTTTTTTGAGTATATGTGACTCTATTATGAATAGATAAGTTATATACCTTGGACAAAAAGTTTTTGGGTCACCAAATTCGATCGTTTTAACATGAGCTAAAACTCTCCCTCTTTTCTGATATTGTTTACATTTCTTTGAAGGAATCTGAGTATGTCAAGTATGAAAATGAATTAAAGGATTTCATAGCTTCAAGTGATAGTGAAAGTGATGAAGATGACAGTGATGGCAATAAGCCTGGGAAACGACAAAAAACTGATAGATACCGAGCTCTACTCCAGTCTGGAGATGGTTCAGATGACAATGAAGACGATGAAGGAATGGACATGGAGGTAACATTTAATACTGGTTTAGAGGATCTAAGCAATAAAATTCTAGAGAAGAAGAAAGACAAAAATTCAGAAACAGTTTGGGATGCATACCTTCGTAAGAAGAAAGAGAAAAAGAAAGCTAGGAAAAATAAATCTAAAGATTCTTCAGATGACGAGAGTGATAATTCTGATGGTGATATGATTGAAGAAGCTGGTGACTTCTTTGCTGGAGATACAACTCAAAAGAAAAAGGCGTCTCGTGATAAAAAAGCTCAAAAAAGTGAAACGGGATTATCAAAAGAAGAAGCTGAAGCAAGTAGAGCAGAGCTTGAATTACTACTTGCTGATGATGATGGTGGAGATGCTAATGTAAAAGGATATAATATGAAACGTAAAAAGGCTAAAGGGAAGAAGGGAAAACAAGATGATATTGATGAAGAGAAGATACCAACTGTTGACTATGAGGATCCACGGTTTTCATCTCTCTATACCAGACCTGAATATGCGTTGGACCCAACAGATCCTCAATTTAAAAGGTACATTCTTTTGTCCTTTATTTTATGTAGTACTAAGTGAAAGTTCCTTTGTCGGATTACAAGACTTAAAAATGATTAATGACTGTTCGTAGCAATATTTTTTTCTTTCTTGAAATCGAATTTAGATAATTTGTGGGGTGACTTATTGCAGAAGGGCAATCTCTTTTTGCCTCACTTAAAACTTCTACAGTAAATGATTGGTGCTCAACTAACGACCTGAAATTTAAATAAATTGGTTTATGAGTATTTATGCATTAAAAGTACACTTTCGTCGAGTTTTGATTTTATGTCGACATTAATTGTTACCGATGATTAATAAATAGGTCAGAAATGCCACCTGTAATTAGCTTATATTTGTGATCATCTTGACATGTTTAGTTTGTTGGTCCCATATATGTGGTAGGAAGAGCATTCAGTGATTATAAGTTTACTTTACAAAGTTTATAATGGGATGGGACCCACAAAGTGGAGACGTGAAAATAGCATAACGTGTGGAATCGTTCATTGTTACACTTGTGCAACTATAACATTGACATTGGACGGATTTTAAAACCTATTTTCATTTGACTTTCTTGACCTGCCTCTTATGATGTTTCTCTGTGTGCGTTTTTGTGCTATAGGAGCGCGGCTTATGTGCGACAGGTGGCACACAAGCAGAACAAAGATGATGTGGCCGAAAAGGGGGGACAACCTAATGATTCACCTGTAGAAGCTCAGGCTGCAGAACCGAAAAAAACTAATTCAAAGAAAGATCACGAGACTTCAATGTTAATTAAGTCCATAAAAATGAAATCCCAACAGCTTACTTCTGATGCTAAGAAGTCCAGGAGGAATGCGAAATAGCCTTGATGTATCAGACAATTTTTTGATAGAGAGAATTGTACTTGTAACTTGTAAGGTCTCAGGTTGCACCATTGTTGGTCGCTTTTGTGCTTCATTTATTCTGTTTTTATTTATGTTATACGAAAGTTATGTTTTTTTATAACAGATCAAGTGTTCTGGGTTATATTTGACACAAGATTGGGATGGAAGTTTTCTATCTCATTATATACCCATTATAAGAAAATTCTCCTCATTAAATTAGCCCTTGACCTGTCTTTAAGTACCTTATGATATCTTTTGGTTCAAACAATACCAAAATGACAGATAATACCCAATTTGGATTTAGGGTCAGGTTTAGGGAGCTATGACATATACCTAATGGTAAAGAAATTGCTTCCAAGATGCCATTCAAACAAAAACACTTGCTCCGTTCCTTTTATTCAAAATTATTGTCACCAGATAAAAAAACACGTAGGTTTAAAAAAATTGCATTTGTTACGGCTTTGATCTTTGTAAAAATCACAAAAGGACCGTTTTACCCTTAAAATAGTAGACTTAAGTAATTTCAACTACTATATATAAATTGGTACAAACTGGATCTCTTCACTATATAAAAAAACAAACCGGATCTTTCTTATTTTTCTCATTTAGTTTTTTTTCTTACAGGATCACTTCCCTATATAATACGGAGTAGTATATAATTAAAATTAGGACAAAATGGAAAGAAAAGATGGAAATAAATAATCATGTAGTTGTTGAATCAACTTTAATTAGATAGTCGTGCTTATGAATCATGCATGTTGTTGTTGAGTCTATCTAAGCTGCTAGTTTAAAAATTCAGGTTACTTGCTATATATGTCAGCTTATATGTCAATTTAATAACACAAGTTGTCTATAATTTTAGTTAGTGATATATACAATGTCAAGATTTATTATCATTTCAACAAATTAATATACATATTTCAGAATTGAGAGACACTCCCGACTTTTATGCTGCGTTTCCACAGTGAAAGTCTTCTTAACAACCAAAGCGTTCTTATTGCGTAATTTTCTAGTTCCTTGACCTCAATAACTATGGTATTCATTGTATTTGGCATGGAAATATTGCGATAAGAATTGATCATCCAAGGACAAGGTAGCTCACAATAATAGTAACAACCCTTCTTAATTGCAGTCAAGAAGGAAGATAAAGTTGACTTCTTGAGAACATTAGAGGCCATCAAGGTATTTCTACCAGAAATATTTTTTAGTGTATCCACGTTTTTACTATATACCATGATATTGTTTCTGATAATTCACTATTTCAGGCCAAAAGAAATGGCAGAGAGCATCGGGTTATGTCCAAACTCAACTCCAGTCTTAACAGCGCTATCCAATCAACTTCTTTCTCATGAAAAATCACTATGATTGATTCATTAAATATCTTACTTTAAAAAAAAAAATAAAAAATAAAAGTGGGTTTAATTTGTAGGAATTTTCTAGTAATAGTCTTGTTTATAGTTGGTTCTGTTCCACCTATTTGTTGTAGTTGCAATCTTTTTGATTCATTACTACACACTACTCATATAAAACTTGTCGCTGAGATTGTTCTGTCACGTGACAGATTTTCTATGAGGCGGAAGAGCAATGTTTTATATGTTGCTAAAACAGGATTGAGATGTAGCCTTTCGCTGTTTCAAATATCTCATCATTCTCATTTTCTAGTAGCTTGACCTTGACCTGAGTTGAGCAAATTTTAAATTCTAAATTTGATGTTTTCCAGGGGCTTGCAAGAAAACTAATTTCCGAATCTTAACACAAAATACCTCCATGATTTGAGCATTCCTATCTTAACTTCTGACCACTTGTCAACACCATGCTAAAGATCAATTTATAGCACATACATATTACATTGGATGATCAAGGACACCAAGCAGAATCTATAAACCAAGATCAAAAGTTACAAAGAACCAACAACATAATTAATTCATAACATCAAATTGTCTGTATCGGCCTTGCAAAAACCATAATTCAACCAAAGTCGCATAGTCTAACAAAACTTAAAACAAACCAATATCCAATATTACCATAAACAATATCATCAAATATAGTTAAAAGTTAAAACAAAAAACTCCTTTGGATTCCACACTTCATGCAGCCAATGTTGGGCTTTTCTGCTCACTCCCTCCTACCANAATTTATTTTACCATTTGACCTCTCTAAAATTAATAATTGATACTTCGGCGCCCCTAAAGAAATAGTTCAAGCTCCGTCCATAGTTATTTATGTAGATCTAGATATGAAATTTTGTGAAGCTTAAATTCGTATATAATGTATTTTTTGTTTATGTTATTTATGTAGATCTAGATATGAAATTTTGTGAAGCTTATATTCGTATACAATATTATCTTTTTCGATTGTTGTAGGTATTGAAATGACTGAGAAAGAGTGACTTATTTGTGATTTGTGTGACAAATCTTGTCCGCTGCGTCGTGTTTTCGGATATTCCTCTTTAGAAGAGAAGGAGGCTAATTTTGCAATGACGAAAACACTAAGCTACACCTACAACCCCAACCAACTAAAGTTAAAGGCTAAAAGAGCCTCCTTCTAAAGAGGAATACACGAAAACATGACGTAGCGGATAGGATTTGTCACACAAACCACAAATAAGAAACTCTTTCCCGGACATTTCAATACCTACAACAATCGAAAAAGATAATATTATATATGAATATAAGCTTCACAAAATTTCATATCTAGATCTACATAAATAACATAAACAAAAAATACATTATATATAAATATAAGCTTCACAAAATTTCATATCTAGATCTACATAAATAACATAAACAAAAAATACATTATATATAAATATAAGCTTCACAAAATTTCATATCTAGATCTAAATAAATAAC
>LBNU01003483.1:0-12078 GCA_014162995.1 Artemisia annua
ACTTGCATGTTTTACATATTATGTTTAGTTTACATATTGTCTTTGAGTTGGTCAAAGTGTTTCAATTCACATCTTAAAGTAAAACGTCAAGTATATCTTTGATTAAAACGGATAGTTTTCAAAAGATAATTAACGTAAAAAGCGGTAAACTATTCAACCCCCCTTCTAGTTTTCCACAATCTGTACCTTCGCCGAATCAAACAAAACCAAGATCAACAAAAGGAGAAGGATCACTCCCGCTTCACCGGACCTAGAAGCAAGTGCATACGAATTATGAAGAGTTCAAATTGCATAAGCTACCTCTTTTAGTTATCTTTCCATTTTTAGAAGCTTTCCGTAAATAGTACTTTCCACAAATAGCAGGTTTCCATAAATAGCAGAATTCCAAAATTAGCAAGTTTCCAATTATAGACATATCCAATATGATTAGTTTTATCATTTTAACATGTTTCCGGAGTTATATACGTTACGGATTTCATTTAATGTAAGTTTCCCGAGACTAGGGTTTAAAATGACAACTTCCCATATTTTAGGGTTTATTATACAAATATGCCAAAGTTCAAGGTTTAAAGTGTAATTATTGCAATTTTCCATATTTATCAAATTAGTCCAATAGTTAACAATAATTACCAATCACTCCCTTGAGTTTACAAATATTACAAATCAAACCCTTAATTTACATTATTTCCAAAATAGGTCCTTATTAATATCTATTTTACAAGTATAACCATATTTAATTCAAATTAGCACAATTAACCCTTAATTATCAAAGGTATACCATTTCAGCCCTTAATACAATATTTATTCAGAACATCCCCTTAACTTTCACAATTTACAAGTTTAGTCCTTTAATTTAAATAATTACCATTTATATCCTTTAATTGTCTAATTTGCAACCAAATCCTTTTTAGTATCAAAAATACACTCTTAGTCCTTCAATATTATTAATATACGAAATAATCCTTTTATTATCAGAAATTACAAAAACAACCCTTCACTTATACAAATTTCCATTTTAAATCCTTATTATTTATTATTTACACTTTAATCCATAATTAAATCATTTAACACATTAGCCCCTTAGTTTCCAGAAATTAAAAAATTTATCCCTCATGATTAAATATGTATGAATCACCATAAAATACCAGAATTTACAAAACACACCCCTCCATTTTAATTAATTACAATTCGTACATAATATATTCTATAATTAACATTTAACCCTTCAAATTACAAAATTAACACTTAACACCCTCATATTATATTTTCTATATTTCTCCTCTGGTCTCATATGATTTTCAAAAATAACCCCAAAGTTTATAAAATTACAAAACACCCCCTTTTATTTATTTAATTCCATACGGTTTTTAATAAAAACCCCAATTCCAAACCCTAATTTTCCCAACACATCAAGTCATCATTAATCAATCATTATAACATTTATTAACATCAAACATCACCCAAAACCCTAACCCTAATCCATTCGCACCATATTTTTATTATTTCGATCGGATTAAAACAAAACAATTCCAAATGAGTTATATAAGCTTCAAATAATTACAAACATATTTTATATGAGCCTTATAAATATATTTACACAATAAAAAAAATATGGTTGAAGCCTCAAAAATTATATGAGCCGATTATAAGGTTTTATACAAAATTAGGGTTTATGTGTTATATAATTCTTATAGCCTTATAAATCATGCATGGATCATTTTTATCATTTATACTGATAATATAGAGTAGAAAGGATGATAAAAAAAATACCCCAAGTGAAGAAATCGAATGGAACAAGGAGATAGGAATTTCTCCTTCTCGGGTGGAAAATACGACACCCATTAATTCCCCAAGCCTACTCCAATCACTCCACAACCTATCCAGTAATTTTCCCGCCTTCCTTAGCTTCGAATACAGCCTAGAAAAATACCCACCACCTCTGGAAAAATGGTTTAGCCGCCGTGTGGTTTTTAGAGAGAAAATAGGGTTTTAGGTTTATTTAAATGATAAATTGGTTCCAAAAATATATAGAAATATTGTGGGATGATTATGGCCGAAATATGGCCTGGTTTTGAGGAGTAGGAATCAGAAAAATAGTTCCCATATTTAGTTTATGCATATCTTAACTTTTAAATAATTTGGTACAAAGTTTTAATTCATTTTGGACTAGTTCACAAAGTTTAGGCGTCCCATAAAATTAATCTAAGTTCCAAATAACTCAAATGCTCCAACAAAATTAATATTTATCATATGTTACTTATTTCCAAGTGTTTGGGATTTATTTGGTATTAATCTAAGTGTTTATTGAAAATTTTAAATTGGAGGGTATTTTATTAATTTAAACATGTAATGAAAATGTGGGTTTTATAGTGACGGTTGTTGTTGTGTTTACGGTGCAGCGACGGTTGGAGTTCCGACGATGGTGACTTAGCCGGAATTGTCTTCTTCTTAGTCGTCGTTGATTAGGTTAACGTCTTCTTCTTCGTCGTAATTGAGATTGATGTCGTCATCTTCTTCAATTAGATATGTGTTTGTATTTTTGTGTATGTGTTTTTGATGGGAGAGATTTTTATGGGGAATAGATGTATGGGAAAATGAATATAAGGGTTGAGATCTAGATAAAAAAAATGAATGACTAGATCACTTTGTAGACTTTTTAGAATTGTCCCACTTCTAGTACATTTTATTATTAAGGAAATGATATTACTTATGCTACATGGTGTAGTAATATATAACAATAAAAGGAGAGTTATTTTATATACTAAACTTTTCTCACATATCAAGAGACAAATCCAAGTCATTTATTTTTCTGTTGAAAAAAAAATGAGGAGCTTACTAAATATTTAAATTAAAAAATTCAATTACATCTATTTTTTATAATTAAAATATCTCATTAACCGTTTATCGTTCGATAAAATAAATTATACCGTTATAACGGGTTTTTAATTATCTTTCTATAAACGGACATTTTGATATATTTTCGACAAACCTTTTTTTTGGTCTTTTTTTTATGTTTTATTTTTAGTGTTGCAATTCATATGACATATCACATACGATTTAACACTAATATCGAAGTTCGAACACTAAACATCTGTAATAAAATTGACATAAGTATTTGTCTATACAAATAAAAAACCTTTCTCTTTTTTCTAATGAAAAACAAACATTCATGGCTTTCTAACCATATATCACACACTATATCAAATATATTGCATATAATTCGTGAAACTTATATAATCACGTGTGATAACAATACATGTTGTAAAAATCACATGTGATTGAGATCACGTGTGGTTAAAATTACATGTGATTTTATGTGTTTAATCCATCTTTGATGAATTAACTGAACTAATCTACAATTCAAAATATAATGTGTGATATATGGTTGAAAATTATGAATGTCTAATTTCCTAGAAAAAACGATGAAACTCTTAAAGATTGTAGAAAAAGTTAATTTTATTACATTTGGTTGTTCGAATATTTAAATTAGTGTTTAATCACATGTGATTTCTCATGTAGGTTTTAACAATGAAAAAATAGAAGAAAAAAATGAAAAAAAGAAGAAGATAAAAGGAAGAAAAAACGTGAAAAAAAAAAGTTTGTTGAAAGTATATCAAATTGCACGTCTGCTTGTCACGATAGTGTAATTTTTTTCTTTTAGCGATTACCGGTTTATGAGATATTATTTTTTGAAAAAAAACAAAAAATAAAATGTAAAAGTGGGTTAGTTATCTAGAAAATGAGAGGTTAAAATATATGTAAATATTTGGTATATAAATGAATTTCAATCAAATATAAAAGACGACTTTTAGTCCGACCTTAAACAACAAATAAATATGAACTAGGTGAGCGACGGCACGCCGCATTGCGGCGGGACGTTGTTTTATTCTAAGTTACGTAACTTCATAGGGTATTAACATATCTATAAAGCAAGCATTCATATACATTCATATACTAATGATTTGACCATGAAAGAATTTTACTACAGATTGTTACTCCTGTAATATTAGTACTAACATTCTTGAGGTTTGTGGTCAAAGGCATTATGTGGATCTTGCCCAGGAAGGCTCTACCTCTTTGTTATTTTCATTCCTTCTTGTCAACATCATTCTTGATAGATCTTAGAATTTGTTGTGCGACCAAAAACACTGTCAACATAACACAATTTGGAAGATTAGCATTCATACCAACAAAAGGCATGTGTTATCTTTTTTTAACCATTTTGTGGGTGGCTGCCAATTTCCATCTGCAACAAAAATAAGGGTATTGGATATTCAAAACATAGTCTGGCCGTCTGGACTCGTACGGCCGGTCCACATATTCAATAAAAACCACTATTTTTTTCACCTCTAAAAAAGCATTTTTGGGACACATGCAGAGTAGCAAAAGTACAATAAAGCTTATTGTGGAAGTGACAAAAGGGAAACACTGACAGCGGCTTATATTGTGTCCAATCCATCTCGATGAGCAATTAGACTCCTCCTATGACAGGATGCACGCTTAGTCGTCTAGCCTTCCTTATAGAATCCAGGTTCTTGAGCTGCATTACATGTACCATAAACAATATATTCTTTTACGGCACAACCTACAACAAAACAAAGATTGCATCAGCAATGCTACAATGATACCAGCTCAAATTAAAAAAAAATAAAAAAAAAATGTGCCAAATCTAAACTCAATTCAATTTCCAACGGATACCAGGATACCTTTGTCATCTAGAGTTGCAGAATGTCTGGTGTCATCAGTAGCCAGCGACAATCCTGCAACAACAAAATCACTATAAATATACATGCTCCCAAACTCACATCAAACTCGTATACATATTAAAATTACCACCAACAAAAACCTCACATTGTAATGTAGCGTCTTCACCACTCTGTTCATCTTCCATGAATAGAAACTTAGCAGGCACTTTTTTTTACTGGAGTCTTGGATGTTTTATTCGCTCCATTCGCAGCCAGCAGCACCAAATTTACATAAGTCAAAGTTGTATAGAAAAGTCACAACGACATAGTTTGCGAATAATACCTTTTAAGGGGTTGACATAGGTTGCTTATTCAGCCGTGTGAAACCTGAGTAGGTAACTGGTTCATCATCAAATTCAGCACTCCAGTCAACCTCTGATAGATTTTCTTGATCCACCAAAACTTTTGGTTTTTGTTCAGTAATAGGAATTTCTCTGATTTCAACCTTGGGTTTTTCAATCATTTTATTTGCCTGATATTTAGCAAACTTGCATTCCCTTGCAAATTGACCAGGCCTTTAACAGTTAAAGCACTCAATCTTAGATTTATCAAATGCTATACCCTGTTTAGCTTTGAAATCAATACCTCTTCCTGTTTTCTTCATAAACTTCTTGATTCTTGCAGTGATCATGGCAACTTGCCATCTTATGTCAATTTCTTCCAGATCATCTTCTTCAATTTACAACAAATCTTCTTCATAAGTAACAGGTAAAGTGGCTTGTTGAGCAAAGAAGGAACATACAACATCATCAGAATTGATGATGTTTGATGGTGATGAGGTGGTAGTAGTCATGGTTGTGCAAAGGTACTGTTTATCCCCAACAGTACTTTGAACAGGATGAGCAGTACTTTTGGTGGAAGTACTGCCTCTGTTTTCAGAAGACACAAAAGCAATGTTGTGAGCTTTTGAATTTATTTGACCATTCATCTCATGCTCATACACTTTTAAGTTGTTGTAGAGATCATCAAAGTCCATAGAATCCAAACCAGGTTGTCCTCTGATCATAGTAGCAACCACATGCCACACAGATGGCAAACTTCTTAGGAACTTCAAGTTTGCATCTTCAACAGACACCTCTGCTCCATATAACTCTAGCATACTAAGAAGATTTTGGAATCTGTCATAGGCAGCATCAAGACCTTATCTTTCACCAACAGTGAATGTTTCAAATTGTTGCTTCAATAAGTTCCTATGCATATTCTTTGAATCACATTACCTCCAAATCTTGTCTTGATAGCAGCCCATAATTGCTTTGCATCCTTAGCATCATGAAACTTGAGTAGGTGACCATCAGGAATAGCAGACAACAGTATGTTGAGAGCCTTGTCTTGATTCCTCTTTGTAGCTGATGGTAAGGTAGGTTTAGGTGGTTCAGGTTGTCCAGGAACTTTCACAGGTTCTTCAAGAACAACATTACCATTGACAATCACATCCCATAAAGCATGGTCTGTGATAGCAATGTACTGCCTCATCTTCATGCTCCAGAGATCATACTCTCCCTTCTTGATGATAGGAATTCTGAGTGAGGTGATGGATGGGATTGGTGCAGCTTCAGTCGTCATCTTGTAGGGGTGTGTAGGTAAATCGGTTATAAGGTTTTATGAGTTTCTTCTTAATCAGAGTTTCCACACAAGCTCTGATGCCACTTGTTGAATCGATATACTCTGACCAAACTAACTATGTAGCTTGTAAGGGTTTAGTAATCTTGGATAAATCCTTAACTACTAACAATGAAACACTGATGTATTTTGTTAAGTATGCGGAATCTACTTCAACAAAGCTAAGAAGAATTAACAAAGAACTTTGATTATATTAAAACCTCTGAACCTGCTTACATACACAGATTCACCAACAACCCTAATAACTCTAATATCGAACTTGCATGTATCTCTAAAATCGTATATTTCTAATGCCAACCTAGGGATCCTTTTATAGGCATAAGGAAAACCCTAGTCGGTTTACAATACTTGAACGACAAGTAAACTAATTCTAAACTAAGAATATTATAGAATTACATAATAATCCTTAAACGTTTTGCATTATAGTCCTTTATCATAGTAGTCCTTTTGATGAGCAGTACTTTGACTTTCTTCAATAAGCAGCACTTTGACTTTCTTTATAAGAGCAGCACTTTGACTTTATAAGCTCTGATACCACTTGTTGGATCAATATACTCTGACCAAACTAACTATGTAGCTTGTAAGGGTTTAGTAATCTTGGATAAATCCTTAACTACTAACAATGAAACACTGATGTATTTTGCTAAGTATGCGGAATCTACTTCAACAAAGCTAAGAAGAATTAAAAAAGAACTTTGATTATATTAAAACCTCTGAACCTGCTTACATACACAGATTCACCAACAACCCTAATAACTCTAATATCGAACTTGCATGTATCTCTAAAATCATATATCTCTAATGCCAACCTAGGGATCCTTTTATAGGCATAAGGAAAACCCTAGTCGGTTACAATACTTGAACGACAAGTAAACTAATTCTAAACTAAGAATATTCTAGAATTACATAATAATCCTTAAACGTTTTGCATTATAGTCCTTTATCATAGCAGTCCTTTTGATGAGCAGTACTTTGACTTTCTTCAATAAGCAGCACTTTGACTTTCTTTATAAGAGCAGTACTTTGATCTTCAGCAGTACTTTGACTTTATTACCCAACATACTTCATACAAGGGGTATGATAGTGTACATTAGTAATTTTTGAGGAAAGGTCATCCATAGACAAAGCATCAATGGTGGACTTTTATCTTGTGGTCGTGAAACAAAAATCATCCATTAAAATCAAGCTAAGTTTTTCTTTTATGCCTATGTATCCGTAAGTGCTTTACATGATTAGTTGTCAAAAATGCCATGTGAACTTGGTGATGCTAGGTAGCTTATTTTTGTCACAACTTGAAATTTAGGAGAACTTAGAAACTTAAAGGCGATTAACATAAAATAAGACTAAACTTGCATGCTATGTGTTTAGGGAATATATTTATGTGTTTACAATTTTCATAACTTGAATACATACTCATCTTAAGTGTGACATATTTAATTGATTGAAAACATGTCTAGGAATTTAAATGTTAAAGTTAACCCATGAGATCTCATATCATATGTAGGGTTAAATAAATATGCGTAGACATGATTACTATTGAATATTGTCCACACATGATTGTTTATCGAAAATTTAAATTGTAGATTAATTCAAATTAAAACAATCTTTCTAGATGAATATGAATAAAATGTTGTGAATTTGATTAATATGCATACATGATTAATTAATTGTAGGTTTCACATTGATACAAAACATCATGTGTAGTTTGCTTAATTGCTTAATATATATATGTAAGATCTTAAAGGGAAATCTTTATAACATATACAAATAAGTTATATGCATGATTATGTTGCTAACGAGTTATGATTTTAATCAACAAAGTGATAACATGAAATTTGCTCACATGATTAAGTGTCCCTTGAAATAAGATTGTGTGTCATAAATTGTGGGTTCATGGATGCTATGTTATTATATGCTTACTTTTCGTAGTGATTAAATGACGAAATGAAAGATGTATTTGCATGGAATATGTTTTAATGCTATTTGATTATATGAAAACTTGCCATGATGACTAGTTGATTTAGTGCATATTGCTAACATGCTAATTGCTTGCATATTTGTTAAAGATAATAGATCATGTGCTCACAACTTTAGAGTATTATATTTTGTTAGACACTAGGTGTACATCTACGTATTAGTTAGACAAACAAGGCTTTGCGAGCAATAGGATTAGTAACATCATTTCGACCAATAGAGTCTTAGAGTTACTTCATATCGATTTGTTTGGTTCATCACATATTCAAAGTTATTGAGGCAACTTCTATACTTTAATGACAATTGATGACTATTCACATTTTATATATGGACTCTATTTCTAGGTGCTAAGGAAGTTGCCCTAGATAAGTTTAGGAACTTAGGAAGAAGTTTAGAAAAACCTACTTGTGCTTTGATTCAAGCTAATCATGGTAATAGATTTGAACATAGGGTACAATTTGGAGAATTTTGCGAACAACACGGAATCTCACATAACTACTCGGACATTAGTCCTCCTCAAACCAATGAGGTCGTCCAAAGGAAGGACAAGAAGTTACAAGAGATGTGTCGTGTATTTAGCCGAGCAATCCATTTCGCAAAGGTTTTGGTATCATGTCTTAGAAACCACGTACTACACTTTACTGTAGGAAAATACTTCACCTTAATGTCTTATGATACCTTTAGAAGTAGGAAATAATCACTAGAGTACCTTAGGAAATTTAAGGGTAAATGTTTCATACTTAAGACAATAGGAGAGATGAATACACGAAACCTTAGGTCACAAGTTAGGAATACTTAGGATTTTGTCTCATAACACTTCCCAAATTCACAATTGCACATTTTCGATCATAGAAAAGATTGTTCATGGTTGATATGGAACATAGGATGTTGAGTCACTTAGAGTCTTTAGAAAGACTATGCTTGCTTGATCTTTTCAAAATTCTTAAATTTTGGTTAAACAATGTGCTTAGGAATTATGTGAAAAGTAGTAAGGCAAATTTAATTCCCAAGTCTTTGAGGTCATCTTTACATCATATACGTATTTTCTTTGCAAGATTGAATTAATCTAGA
This sequence comes from Artemisia annua, assembly GCA_014162995.1. Classification (NCBI taxonomy): domain Eukaryota; kingdom Viridiplantae; phylum Streptophyta; class Magnoliopsida; order Asterales; family Asteraceae; genus Artemisia; species Artemisia annua. The sequence continues at coordinate 9,411 of LBNU01003483.1, forward strand.
GAGAGTAATACACGGTGTTATTCACTCATTTAGGAATCTCCTTATGTCTTGACTTGTTACTAGGTAGTAACTTGTGTTTAGGTCTTGCTTTGAACTCTTAAAGTGTTTATATGTGAAACTATGTGCTCAAATTTGATAAATGTGTTATCTTCACTTGAGTAAGTGATATGTTTATGCTTGTTTGATAGATCCGTTCTATGAACAACTATGTGATGATGTTATGTATGTGTTTATCAACACTTGGGACATAATTCTTTGAATGTGTATTATATGTGTAGGTTATGATGTATTGTGCGCAAATAGATGTGATGTTATGCTTAGACTAATCCATGTTGCAAGTATCCAAATGGTTATCTAACCCATTTTGGACTTCCACATGTGAGAATCTCTTGTTTGTTGCATGTTGTGCTTTTTATGTAGCTAGGCCACCGCAAAGGTGAGGCTCTTGACCCATGGATCCCCGTCTTGAAACAAGGGGGAGCTATGTTCAAGGGGAAGCACGTTCGGGTGTTATTGGAACAAGCTACTTTCTCATTCAATGGAAGTCCCACCTTTTTGATTTGACAAAAGGGGGAGAAAGAAAGCAAGAGTGAAGACCTATTCAAGTCTAAAGAAACAAAGGCTTCACCAAATTACAAGGCAAAGTCAAGACGCAAGATAAGCTTTAAACAAATATATTATCAAGCATAACATATAAGAGGCTGATGTAACTGGTTGCATCATAGTTCTCTATGTATTCATAGGTCAAAAAATATACACTTATGCTTCTAATTTTCAAAAAAAAAAAAAAAAAAGGTAAGTTATAAAAACGTAAAGCATAAATCTCCAGCCTTCACATTTGTACTAATATCAAAGGTAATTTCCAAAATGCATGTGTATCCATATATTTCAGTCCGAATATGCAAATACTAATAACTACAACATAGATGCAACCGCTAAATTATTTCCAGCGTATATATTAAAAATGAAAACTGACCTTCTAGTTTAGAATCAGGATATGGACCAAGACGGTGCAGAATTCATCATCACTCAGGTCTAAAAACTTATTGAAATTCGTAATAAGCAAAAAAAAATAATGAAACTCAAATCTAATATTTGCCCAGCGATGGCTGCAAATGAGTCCAAGTTTATTGACATAGTATCTTCAAGTGGTTTGTTGAGGCAACGTTATTAAGATCTCCTAATGTTTTAATGATGAAAAATAAACATACGAAACACATAAAATATCAAACGGTAGCCCAAATTCCCCGGAGCCCCATATCTGCTCCTGGCGCGCTGCTCGCGCGTCAACGCGCGGGTGACGCGCCAGGCCACTGTATGAATTCGGGCGAAATTTGAAAGTCGGCTTTCCCCTTACCTGACAAATGTGGATCTTTCAATACAGGTATGAATATGCTATGTGATTAATTGAGAACACTCGAAACGAGTTTTGAGATTAGAGAGATCCAACTTTTAAAGCACCCATTTACGGGAAAACGCCAACTCATGTTTTCTAACTATCGCCTCTAGCCAAGGCTTTTCTAAACTTAGGGAGCTTATATATTTCACGTAACATCATGTGAAAGCATCCATATGCTCATATCCCGTGCTTAGGTCTTCTCTAATTACGTAACGGGTTTACTCCCTTATTGGTCAAACTAAGTCAAAGGTCACTTTGCGTAAACGTATCCTTTCCCACTTGGGTTATGCTTTACATCAAGGCAAAGCACTTAACTTGTTTGAACCAAGGTATTAGTTGAGAACGTCGAGTCGTGGAAAGTCACGAGATATGAACCTATGGATTCTCGACGTTGTGTTACTTGAACTAATAAGTAACCTACGAATTTCTCAACTTATAATCTTAATTGTCTAAACATTTTCTTCTTAATGACAATTAGATTATTTCTTAATCTTATTCTTAATCTCATTTTTACAAAAACCCAAATATACCAAATCTCCCAAAATCATTCCCAACATTCTCTTACAATATTCTCTTACACATCTTACAATGTGTACCTTGTGTCTCCCCATACTCACACACAACCTTCACATACTCCCACACAATATTCTCCCAATCTACCAACTTCCCATACAATCCTTATACACCTTGTGTACACACACTAGTTTTCAAAATACACACACTACTCTCACAACCATCTCTTCTTTACATACACTAGCCAACTCATCATATCTTCACATATCCAATCCAATCCAATCCATATCTCTTACATATTCCCTTACAACATCACATCCCTTACACAATCCAACTCATATCTTATATTCCTTACACACTCTACATCTCAACCATCCATTCCCTTACAACACATCTCAACCATCCATTTTCATCACATGCCAATTAATTTGAAAACCAAAGGAGGCTCCCTTTGATCCTAGCCATCCAATTCAAACAAAACCATCTCAACCATCCATCACATTCTTTCCCCCCAAGCAAAGGAATATACCTTTGGAATATTCTATCTCTAACCCAACCATGGTTACCCTAACCTAACTATGGTTAGTTCTCTACACCTAACCTAACCATGGTTACTTTCTAACCCAACCTCACACACTCTTCCATATGGAGGAATATCCCATGGCATATTCTCTTCTCTATTATGCCATGTGAGGAATACCATTTCTACCCCTACCAAATTACCCTTTCTACTCTTTTACCCTTGGTATTTGGTTT
>LBNU01003483.1:14348-49043 GCA_014162995.1 Artemisia annua
AGTACTTTGACTTTATAACCCAACAATCCTCCCCTAACTTGAATTCTACTTGCTTGATTTCAAGTTCCTTTGTCTTCCCCTTAATCCATGCCAAATTACTCTAGCATTTAACATCTTTATCTTCAAGGAATGATTGTATCTGTCTTGTACCCACTGTGGTTGTATTATCATCATCAAAGTAATCTTTATCAACAATCCTTATCAGCAACTATCAGCAACAGTCTTTACAGCTACTCAGCAACATATGGCAAATTGTACATCAGATCACTAAGTTTCATACTATTCTCATCAAATCCAGGTGTGTAAACTCCTGTGAGAGGTGAATCATTGAAAAATAATAGATTTTTATGCCTCTTTACCAAAGCCATTAACTTTGGAGTAGCCAATGTTTAGGTTAAGAACCATGTTACATTGATAACCATATGATTTTTAGCAAATCATCAGCTATCAATGAATTTGAGTAGTCTTTACCAAGAGCCGTTTGCTTTTGGACTAGCTAGTTCTTTTAGTACAATCACTACCATGGTGAACTAATTACCATATGAATGGATTTTCCACAGCCTTTACCACAAGCCATTATCTTGTGGGCTAGCCAACTCTTCACTATCACAGATATAGTGAGTTGAAAACCATACAATTTTTAGTAAATTGTCAACTAAAAACGGATTTGATAATCACATCAGAGCCGTACCCTCATGATGAGTCAAACTCTTTCTTGTTTATTAAACATGGTGAGTTGAATACCATTTGTTGTGTAGTACAAATACTAACACCATGTGTTACTCAAAAACGTTTTGTTGTTGTTTATCCTGTGCTTCAAAAAGTATTTTGCACACTTACAAAAATTGTTGTTTTTCATTAAAGTACTTTTACTGGTTTTATGTTGCAAACAGTACTTTGATAAAGTACTGTTGGTCTAGCAGTACTTTGAATAAAATACTTATTATTCAAAATATATGTCAAAACCATACCAGTAATCATGCATCATCATCTGCCAAAGTTGTCCATTTGATGAATAACTCAATCACCGTAAGTGCTGTGTCATTCTCATCTTCAACTTCCATACCATGTTCTAGCATTCTGATCATAAGACTTCTTATGAGAGGATATCTTCTCTCTGCTAGCATATGAACCATGGTACCATCTTTTAATTCCAATACATGCACTCTTGCTAATTCAAAGAACCTCCAGCTTATAATTTCCCAATTATCTTGATTATTCCAGAGTGCATCCTTGCTTGTTTCTTCAGTATCCCAGAGAGTTGTAAGATCACCCAGCAAGATTAAACCCACTCCTCTTGGTGAAATGTGTTCATAATAAGCTTGTACGTGTTGATACAGATGAAGTAAGTCTTCTCTATCTATCAAATGTAGTATATCCTACAACAAGTTGAATGCTCTGAAACTTTCATCCTCTCTATGGAAAACAAAATAATCTCCTTCTTCTTTTGATTCCACAACTTCCAATGCAGAAATATTAGACTTTGTATCAGCAACTTCTTTTGACTTTGGATGCTCAAAATCAACAACTCTTAAATAATTCCTTAGCTCATCAACTGTATCTGTTCTTAATTCAATCGTATCCTTAAACTTCTTTGATGGCTGTTCTTTAGTTGTTGTCCTTTTTCTTTTATTTCTTGCATCCAACATCTGTTTTGCTTCATCAGTATCAAAACCAATAATACCGTCAACTTGCTTTTGGTAAGATTCTCTGACAGCATCATACAAGTCTTTCACCTCTTGATACTTTAGTCTCTGTAAGCCTTTGTATCCATGACCCTTTAGATAACTCATCATTGCATACCTTTCTTTAGCAATGCCCTGTGATTTTCTTGGTCCAATAACTCTTTCTTTAACAATAGGCTTCTCTGATCTCGCCACTTCAGCATTTAACTCAGCCTGAAACTTTCTAGCAGCTTCTTCATTTTTAGCAACTTCAATTGCTCTTAAGTCTGCTAAAGTTAGCTTCTTCTTCTTTTTCTTTTCAACTAGAATCCCTTTACCTTTATCTTTGGAATCTATCTCTTGAGTAGGCTCAGAAGAAGGTGGTTGAGATTGTTCCACTCCAGGAATGGTAATCCCTTTGGATCTAGACATGTTAAGCATAATGTCAGCAATAGTCTCATCATCACTGTCAGTATGTTTCCTAATCTCTTCTTCTTGTTGAACTGGATTGGAAGGACCAACAGCTTCTGGAATTTGATTTGAAGGACCAACATCTTCCTCAAAGTCCAATGTTCTTGGTGTAATTAAAAATTGCCTTACAGTACCTTGATGAGCAATACCTTGAGCAACAGCACTATCAGCACCAGTACCTTCTAAATCAACTTCTTCAGTATCACCACTCTTTACTTCAACAGCAACATCTTCAAGATTGATTTGCTCTGTTTCATCACTTTTCCTCTCAGCAGTATCTTGATGAACAGTATCTTCAGCAAGTGGTGTAACTGTATCATCATAATGAACATCTTCATTCAAATTCTCTTCAGGTTTAGCATCTAAATCTTTATTAAATTCAGCATCTTCATTCAAATTCTCTTCATCCAAATTCCTCCCCAATGTGAATGAAGACTGCTTCTTGAGCTTCCTTGTCTCAAGTTTAGAAACCTTCTTAGATTTATGACCACTCTTCTTCTGTGATTTCACCCACAATCTGTGATGTTGAACTAGTGGCCATACAAAGCTCTTCAATCTCTTGAACTTATTCTGCAACTTCAACATTGCAGCAGCTTGAACATCATATGCTTTCTTCAACCTCCTTAATTCTCTGGTTAAGGCATAGTTATCCAGCACTCCCTCATTAGCAGTGTCCTCCTTATCAGCCATTACTCCCTAATCTCCTCCAGATGTTTGAGACCCATCAGTGGAAATATAATCATTGGGAGTAGGTGGTTGATTCTCACCATGGTCTGAATCTTCATTCGCAGCATCTTCCAAAGAAGCAGTACTTTCCCTTAGAGCAGTATGTTGAGAAGATTCATGAACTGTTGATGAAGCAGCATGTTGAGAAGCATCTCCTCCCCTTGAATGTGACTGCTCAGTATGTTGAGAAACATCTTGAGCTTGGGATGGAGTGGAAGCAGAGTCAGAATGTTCAGTAGCATGATCTGAATCCTCTTGAGCAGCATCTCTAACAGCTTGTGCCACTTCCAAAATATGTGCAGTTAAAGGAATATTCCTTCCAGAGAATTTTGCACTCTTGGTAGCCATAAAGGTGAACACCTTGTCAGGCTGGACTATGGCAGGCAAAAAGTTTGGGGGTTTTGGAACACCCTCAAGCTGTTTGTTCAAAAATAATTGAACAAACCTGGGATACATCAAAAATGGTGAACCATTCTTGATATGTTTATGCATACCATCAAGAATCATGAAAGAGAAGTTAAATGGTTGATTGGTAGCTAATCCCACTAACGCAGAGGCTATGGTTTGACTAAACTCATTCCAAGCAGTACTTTTGTTACTTAGGCAATGGAGTAAAACATGAATGAGATACTTCCAATGTGGACTGAATAAGGGTTTCTGAAAAGTAAACTTAGTAAGAGAACCTTCATACCCAATATCTCTTAGTGTATCCCAAAGTACTTGTTTATCAAACTTAACAGTACCTTCTTCATCATGAAACAGAAGATCTGCTCTAATAGTAGCCTCAATAATCCTAATATTCCTCCCAGCAACTTTAGCCGTAATGAATGATATATCAGGTTCTTCCCAACCCGATGTAGCAGTAGCCCAAAATTCTTGAATCCATGGCCCAATGATGTCCGGATTGACCAATAAAGAGTAATTGATTGAAGACCCAATTAGGAAATCAATCACAGCATGAAAATCAAGATTCAATTCTGTCTTATCTAAATTAGCAATCATATTATGCTTACTACAAGTTGAACGAGCCATTTGTGAGTGGTAGAAGAATAAATTGTACGGAGAAGGTAAATTGATGATTAAAGTGGTGGCGTAAGTATGAATGAATGGGTAAGTAGAAAAGTGAGAGTAAAAGGCGGTAGGGTTAGTTATATATGGATAAGATATAAAAAATCAAATCCCATTTAATGCGTATACCGTTATTTTGGCATGTATCCCCTCCATAACGAATTATTTTACCATTACCCCGTATTTTTGACTGTTAGAACAGTACTTTTCCACGTAGCAGTACTTTACACGTCAGCAGTACCCTTCAAAGCAGTACTTTCCCAAAGCAGTACTTTCAGCTAAAGTTACAAGCAGTACTTTCTCATTATCTTTACCACAGCATCAATAGCATTGTATTGCCTCCCCTCAAACAATGCATAGGACTAAATGAAGTCCTCCCCTCAAACGTAGCTTAATAATTAATCATACCAATACTTACCACCAAATGTTTGAATCTTGAAACATCAAATCCTTTGGTAAGTAGATCAGCTACATTGTCATCTGTGTGAACCTTGACAACATTAATGAGTCTATGCTCATAACAATCACGAATAAAATGATGCCTAATCTGAATATGCTTGGTTTTGGAATGATAGACAGGATTCTTCACAATGCAAATTGTACTCTCATTATCAATGTTGATAGGAGTATTCTTGAAATTAAATCCATAATCCAGGAGTTGATTCTGCATCCATAGTACTTGACCACAACAGCTTGCAGCAGCAACATATTCTGCTTCTGTGGATGAGGTTGCTGCAATAGTTTGTTTCTTACATTGCCATGAAACAAGTCTTCTTCCAAGATATTGGCATCCTCCTGTGGTTGATCTTCTATCATAATTATCTCCTGCATAGTCACTTTCTGAAAAAGCTTCCAAGTGAAAAGGTGAATCCTTAGGATACCACAATCCTAACTTAGGTTGATGCTTGAGATAACTAAAAATCCTCTTGACTGCATTCATATGAGAGACCTTATGTGTGACCTGATATCTTGCACATAAGCATACATCAAACATAATGTCAGGTCTAGATGCAGTTAAGTACATAAGACAACCAATAATTGATCTATAAAGCTTAACATCCACAGCTGCTCCATCATCTTCCTTTCCTAATGAGTTTGAGGCTTTAATGGGTGTGGTAACTGGCTTCATATCACTTAAGTTGAATTTTTTAAGAATGTCAGTGACATACTTATCTTGACTAATGAAAATTCCAGTTCTTGATTGTTTAACTTGAAGCCCTAAAAAGAAAGTTAATTCACCCATGGAACTCATTTGAAACTCATTTTGCATAAGCAGCTCAAATTCTTTCACCATAGACTGTTTTGTGGCTCTAAAAATAATATCATCCACATATACTTGAACAAGCATAATATCCTTTTTATCTCTTATGATAAACAAAGTCTTATCAATTGCACCTCTCCTGTAACCATGTTGCAATAGAAAAGTGGAGAGTCTTTCATACCAATCTCTGGGAGCTTGATGAAGGCCATACAGTGCCTTGACAACTTTGTAGACTTTGTTTGGATGTTCAGGATCCTCAAAACCAGGAGGTTGTTTAACATAGACCTCCTCTGTAATTTTGCCATAAAGAAAGATACTTTTAACATCCATTTGATAAACAGGAAAGCCCATATAAGAAGCAAAGGCAAGAAATAATCTTATTGCTTCAATCCTTGCAACAGGAGCAAAAACTTCATCATACTCCACTCCTTCTTCTTGTCTATATCCTTGTGCAACCAATCTTGCTTTGTTCTTGATGACATTGCCTCTTTCATCTCTTTTAACTCTGAAGACCCATCTTGTACCAATCACTTTCTTTCCATCTGGTAATTCACATAATACCCAAACATCTTGAAGTTTGAATTGAAGAAGTTCTTCTTGCATGGCTTCAACCCAACTCTCTTTAGCTAATGCTTGAGCTATTGTCTTGGGTTCTTCTTGAGAGATAAAGCAGGCAAACAGGCATGTCTGAAGATTCTTATGATTCATCCTGTTTTGTTTATAAACAAAGCTAAGTAAAGCACTATGTTGCTTAGAGAGACCTTTAGCTTTTGTTCTTGTGGTGACACCTGAACTGTGAGGTCCAATGATTTGGCTTACAGGATGATCTTTATGAACTCTTAAATTTGGAGTTGGTGGTACTTGAAGATCATGTTCCAAATTTGTGACATCAGGATCTTCATATGAGAAAATGCCTTCATCTTGTAACTCATCATCAGTATCTTCTAACCCAGGCATGTTTGGATCATTCAAATCATCAGTATTGATCCAAGTTGATGTATCTAAGACACCAGAAGTAGTTTCAACTGGTTCATCAGTACTTTGAGAAGAATCTTTGAATATACCATTTTTCTTTGCAGCTTCATAAGCCCTCCTTTGATCATCTTCATAGGACTTTGCAATGTTTTCTTGAGAAAGCATTTTATTCAGTTCATCTTGAATAGCTTGGTTGTCATCAGATTCTGAGTTGGTTGGTTGAACAGTACTTTGTGGTTCAACAATACTTTGAAGTTCAACAGTATTTTGAGGTTCAAAAGTACTTTGCTTCTTTCTGATGGGTTCTTCATTAGGAACATCTTCAGGTCTAACATTGACCCCATGAACAATGTACTGTAAATCTTCTTCTTTGTGAACAACTTGATTTTCCTCCCTAACAGGTACATAGTTCATAGAAGGAGTCAAAATATCAAGATCAAACATCCAATCAGGACTTTTACCTTTTTGATTTTATTGATCTTCCAAAAACTCAACATGAAGACAAACTTGAACCTTTTTGGTAGCTCTGTTGTAAACTCTAAATCCTTTACTATTGGTACAATAACCCAATAATTATCCTTCATCAGACTTGCCTTCAAATTTGCCCAGTGAATCACTTGTATTTAGAATAGTCAGAGGACATCCAAAAGGTTTCATAAAACGAATGTTTGGCTTCTTGCCCATAAGCAACTCATATGGTGTCTTCATCTGAGGTTTAGTGACTGAGACTCTATTTAACACATAGCAAGCAGTACTTACAGCCTCAGCCCAAAATTGAATAGGTAATAAAGAATCTGCAAGCATGGTTCTAGCTGCTTCAATCAATGTTCTATTTTTCCTTTCTGCAACACCATTCTGCTGTGGAGTTCGAGCAATGCTAAAATCCCTCTTGATTCCTTTCTTGGCACAAAAATCATCCATGAGCTGGTTCTTGAATTCAGTCCCATTATCACATCTAATACCTCTGACTTTGAGTCTTAATTGATTTTCAAGGGCTATTATGAGATCATGAATAGCATCAAAGGTTTCATCTTTAAATCCCAAGAAAAAGACCCAACTAAATCTGCTACAGTCATCTGTTACAACTAAGCAGTACTTCTTCTTATTCAAGCTTGCAACAGAAACAGGTCCAAACAAATCCATATGCAACAACTCCAAAGGCTCTCTAATAGTTCTCTCCTCAAGCTTTTTGCATGAAGCTTTGTGTTGTTTACCCTTCTTGCAAGCCAAGCATGAATGATCATTCTTGAAGGTTTTAGAAGGTAAACCTCTGACTAAATCACCTTTGACTAGCTTGTTGATATTCTTGTAATTCACATGACCCAATCTTCTATGCCATAGATGTGCTTCTTCAAGTGTTGCTTTTGCTACTAAACATGTTGCTCTACCTGAAGAATTGACATTCTTCAAATCTAAACTGTAAACATCATTGGTTCTTGGTATTCTCAGTGTTACCAAGTGATCATCAACAAACTTGTACTCAGGAGAGAGAATAAGACATTCTGTGTCAGTGAATAACACAGGATACTTTTTGTCACAAATCTGAGAAACTGACAAAAGGTTGAACTTGAGCTCCTTCACATATCTAACATTCTCAAAATCAATGCATCCTGTCTTGATAGTTCCTTTGCCAGTAATTCTTCCTCCATCAGGATCATTCCCAAAAGCAACTCTTCCTCCAAAATAAGCCTTAAAATCTGATAGGATCTCCTTGTCTCCTGTCATGCTGCTAGAGCAACCACTATCAATAATAATATGATCTTTAAGCTCCTCCTCTGGGTTGCCCTGCATAAAATATGAAAAGGGTTAGATTCTTTTAGGAACCCAAGCCATTACTGACTTGTGTTCCCCTTGTGGAGTGACATACTTAAATTCTTTGAGTATGTAATCTCCACTGTTTTTGAAAACATGATCAATTGTTTTCTTTTGTTCCAAACCCTGTGTTTAATTTTCAACAAAATTCTCTTTTTCACCCTTGTTTGTTGAAAGTACTGTTTGTTCCCCATCAGTACTTTCTTTCTTAACCCATTTAGTTTTAACACTGTGTGTTGAAATCTTTGATCTAGGTACTCTGTTTGAGGTGTAAGGCCTTCTAGATTGATAGTAATTGGATCTCCTTGGTCTTACATTAGAATTACCTTGAGTGGGTGAAAACCTAGCAGTACTTTGAGAAGGTACTGCTTTTGTCTTACCAGTATCTTGAAAAATGTTGCCTGAAGGTACTGGTAGTTTTGAAAAAGGTCTTTTCTGCTGAGGGTACCTATAGTCTTTAGAGAAATTACTATGGTTAACCCTGTGTGAGTAACTCCAAGCTGGTTTGTTCTCCTTTGGCATATGGTTAGCAGATTTGGTCTTAGGGAATTTACTTAAGTATTCTGAGTGAAAGTCACAGTCCTTAATCAAATGATGAGGACTGTAACATACATAACATAACTTTCTATCCATGTTCCCAAATCCCTTTCCTTGAGTTCTATAACCAAAACTTGCTTGTCTCTTTGGTGAAAAAGAGTTTCTAAAATTAGCAGTATTTTGAAAAGTACTTCTTGAAGATACTGTTGGATTTTTAACAGTACTTTGAGAAGAGTTTGAAGGTACTGCTTGTTTTGAAAAATCTTTAGAAAACTTTTGAGCATTATGATCACACCCTGAACCATTAACTTTACTCTATGTGTTCTCAACCTTAGGTTTCTCAATTGTTTCTTTTAAAATACGACTCGATAATAAACAAGCGCTTCGTGGGAGGCACCCCATGCTTATCCATCTATCTTTTTATTTCTAATAAAGTAACGTGAGGGGGGGGGGCGACCTCTTCCATTCTCGTGTTTTTCGTGGTTGTTTGTGATTGTCCAGGATTGTCCCGAATTATGATTACTCTTGTGCTCGTGGTTTTGTCATTCTCTCCACTCGAGTATCATTCTTCGTTGCTTATAGGGATCCATATTATATATCCTAATCTTATCGACTAACGTTTATCTATTTGGCATAATTAATAAACGGCCTTAGATTTTACGTAGGATTACCCTTACCTTTGAAACATTGAGGACAATGTTTACCTTTAGTCTGGGGGGTGAATCTTCGATTTGATTTTTGCCTTGCACTTTCATTTTAGTCGTTTACTCTCGCAACCCCGTTTTTCCTTAAAAATTGAAAAAATTTAAAAATTTTTGAAAAATTTCAAAGAAAAAATGATGAAAATGAAGTGAAAAAGCATAAAAAAAATGTGAAAAAGTTGAAAAAGATGTGCAAAAATATAATAAGAATTTTGACACCTTGTTGACTTTCCAGCTGGCGAGAGTAGAAATAAAATTTTGACTTGATCCGGGCGTGTTGAGCCCTAGCTTGTTCCGTTAACCAATGATGATCATAAAAGCTTTTGCTAGTCTTGTACACAAGGAGCTACTCTTTTGTCGGCTCCCGTACTTGACTTTTAACATGCATGGCTTGAAGAGCTTTCGCTAGTCTCTTACACTAGGAGCTAACGCGAATTCTTTCTAAGAGTTAGCAAGTTCCCGTATTTGACTTTATATATGCGTGGCTTGATTATCGGCTAAGCATCCGCGGATTTCATTATTTGAGATTTTCAAAATGCGGAGAACGAGAAATGATAAGAGTTTATTTAGAAGTTAGATGCTAAGCGTGGAGTAGTTGGTTCTCTTTAGAGCTCATCGTAGGTACTTGTGGCTTTTTGCTCCCACAAAATTGTTTCACCCCATATTATGTGCTTAAATAATTAAAGATGTTACGTTTGGGCGAAATTTAGTTTTTTATCGTCTTAAGAGAATCTTTGATTTAAAAATTGGGTACACATCAAGGATATATCTTAAGTAAAGTCATTAGTGTAATAAGTTGATTAGAAATCCCGCTTTTGGATTTCTTGTTATGCATGTGGTTTTAGAACTACCCGTAAAGTTCCATGATTATGTTAAAAAAAGTATGAAAAGTCATGAATAAGTATGGATTGATTAGTGCTATTGTTGTAAGACAAAAGTTGTTGGCGCGTGATGTGCATGTGGATGGTTCTGAACCGGGCACATGATGTGCACGTGAAAGTACTCCGTAACTAATGTCTATGATTATTTATGAGTTCGATTCATTGATGTATATGTATATGAGTTAGTTTGTATCCTAATTCCTTGATGTGGACCTCATTTTTAAGGCAACGATTCTTAAGAGAAGATCGAAAACTACTTAGCGTCTTAATTTAGTATCTTTATCGGACTAATAATTATGAAAACGAGATGTTTATGAAGAAATTCATTTCTCTCACAAAAAATAAAATAAGTAGATACAGAAATAATAAATGGGAGCTAGAAGTTATTACACAAGTAACTACCATGAGTAGCGTTAGCATCTAACTTGTAAGTAAGCTAATGTGACATATATTTGTCACATATGTATATCTATAGCGTGACTAATGTTTCGAGCTGATTTGCATCGGTCACAGGTCCCAAATTAAACGTGACTAAATGATGGAAAAATATTTACCAGTTACCCTCTAGTCACATATATACACAAATGCGTGACAAATATTTTACGAAATGGTCACACAAATTGGATCAACTGTGGCTGTTTATTTAACGCTGGTACATTTAGTCACGCAAAAATGTCACAGTGTGACCGTTCAAAAATGACCATGTGTGACGAAAGGTCATTTTTGGCCTAGTGTATGACACAATTACTTATGAAAGATGCAAAATTTGATTTCGATGATGATTGCAAAAAGGCCTTTGACATTTTAAAAGATAAACTTACCACAGCTCCTCTCATCATTGCACCAAACAGGGATAATGATTTTGAACTCATGTGCGATGCTAGTGACTATGCTGTAGGGGCAGTTTTGGGGCAAAGAATAGAGAAGAAATTTAAACCTATTTATTATGCTAGCAAGACTTTAAATGACGCCCAAGAACACTACACTACCACAGAAAAAGAACTCTTGGCAGTGGTGTATGCTTTTGACAAGTTTAGATCTTATTTAGTAATGTCTAAAATTGTTGTCTATACTGATCATTCTACTCTTAAGTATTTGTTTAGCAAACAGGATGCCAAACCGCGTTTAATTAGATGGACTCTGCTTCTTCAAGAATTCAAGATTGAGATTAAGGACAAAAAAAAGGGGCTGAGAACTTGGCTGCTGATCATCTGTCTCGACTCGAGAACCCAGAGCTTGATGAACTCAATGAAGAAGCTATATAAGATACATTTCCAGACGAACATTTAATGACAGTTAGAATAGCTGAAACTGAGCCTGAACCTTGGTATGCAGATCTAGCAAATTACTTAGCAGCTAAAGTCCTACCTGGCAATAAAACATATGATCAGAGAAAAAAGTTCTTATCTGATTTAAAATATTATTTTTGGGACGATCCATTCTTGTTCAGACAATGTCCGGACAGAATTATTAGAAGATGTGTTGCTGGAAATGAACAACAACAAATTTTGGAACATTGTCATAAGGGACCTACCGGAGGACATTACGGAGCCGACACAACATCTAGGAAGATATTCGAAGCAGGTTTTATTGGCCGAGCATTTTTAAGGATGCTACCAAATACGTGAAGAAATGTGATGCTTGCCAACGCTCGGGTAATATTTCCTCACGAAATCAGATGCCTTTGAACAGCATTATAGTGTGTGAAATATTTGATGTTTGGGGGATCGACTTTGTGGGACCTTTCACTCCTTCTGGAAAAAAAATGTTATATTTTAGTAGCAGTCGATTATGTGTCAAAATGGGTGGAAGCAGAGGCATTTACCACCTGCGATGCTAGGAGCGTCATCAAATTCTTGAAGAAGCTATTTTCCAGGTTTGGAGTTCCTAAATCTATAATAAGCGATAGAGGAACGCATTTTTGTAATACAATTATGGAGAAAACTCTTGCAAGATATGAAGTGGCGCATACGTTATCTACGGCCTATCACCCTCAAACCAATGGACAAACGGAAAACACTAATCGGGCAATAAAGCGCATTCTGGAGAAATCCGTTAGCAGTAACCGCAAGGACTGGGCATATAAGTTGGACGACGCCTTATGGGCATTTAGGACTGCGTACAAAACACCTATTGGAAGTACACCATTTCGTATTGTGTATGGTAAAGCTTGTCATCTACCTGTGGAATTGGAACATAAAGCATATTGGGCACTCAAGAATGCCAATTTTGACAACGATGAGATTAAAAATCACCGGAATACTCAAATGAATCGACTCGCTGAATTAAGAGATGAAGCGTACGATCATGCCAAAGCCAACAAGGACAGGACTAAGAGATGGCATGATGCCAGAATTAAGGAAAAAGAATTCAAGATTGGGCAAGAAGTACTTATATATAATTCTAAACTTCGTCTTTTTCCTGGGAAATTGAAGTCTCGATGGTACGGGCCTTATACAGTTAGTAAAGTTTTTCCTTACGGAACGATAGAAGTCATGAGCAAAGAAGGGGAATATTTTAAAATAAATGGGCAAAGAGCAAAGATTTATTGCGGAGAGGAGAACCATAGTCTTTTAGACGACGTTTTCTTCAAGCTTACGTGAAGAACCGTGGGAATGAGTCTAACTTAAAGACTCGTTAATAAACAAAAGTGCTCTTACGGGAGACAACCCGTATTATCCTTTTCTTTGTTTTTGTTGGTTTGCATGTTTGTTCTATATTTTTGCAGGAATTGGAGCATGGAGGAGCGAGAGAATCTGTCTACTGCAGATACTAATACTCTCGGATCAGCCATTACGGCGTAATGCGGTCCTATGACTACGCCGTAACCAACCTACCGTAGCTGATCTCTCCAGGTTTTCTCTAACTACGGTGTAACTCATTTTCATGGTTACGCCGTAACACTTCTCTGAGGTGTTTTCCTCTAAAATATTAACATACTAAACTTGTATTAGTAATTAAATGAACTTTGAGGGTATGTTCCCTGTAAACCCTCACGAGACTTAACTCGTCCACTTGGGACACCAAGTGGTTTAAAAGGCTTGTTGCATACGCTAAATGCAACCGTGATTCCTACGAAAGTGAGTTAGGATTTTTCTTGTTATTTTTTATTTTTTTGATTTATGCTTGTGGTAGTGTTGTGATTTCAGGGAAATGGAGTTTGCTCATGAAGGCTAGTTGAAGGCACGAAGATTTCTCGTGATCCTTCTTTCATTTTGGAGCAAATTTCAGGGAAGTTCTCGCTCTAATTCTACCTTCTCTTCACATTTACTTCATTTTTAGTACAAAAGAGACTTTGTACATTTCAAGTGGGGGGACGGGAGTAGAATTATCTTGAACTTTATTTTGTCCTCATTTTTCTAGCTTATTTTGAAAATTTTTGCCATTTTTAAAATTTTGACATGTTTTTCTTAACCGAACTAGAATAGACCTTGGCCGAGCGCATTTAACCCTTGAATTAATATGGTGAGATTTAGCCCATCCGTTTCCACTGATTTACCCCAAATCCACCTAAATATTGAGTGTGTCGGTAGTTTTGTAGACTTTAGAACTTGGCTTTTACATCATTTCAAACCCATAGACGAGTAATGTGCTAGACACATTTGGAAGGGACAATTTTAGAAGGCAATGTTTTAGGATTATCACCCAAATAGCCTTATATGTGTGTGTTTATCGATTAGTCACCTCGACTTCTCGACCCCTGTGTAAACCCTTTTGTTGCACTCATTTTTAGTGCAAGATACCCCTAGTACACCTTTTTGAGCCATTCCTTTCGTTTCTTACCCTATATATATTTTTTCGATACAACATTACACCTTAGCCTACCGTGTAGTCTAGTTTATGATTGGGAAGTCGTTGTTTGCCCTAGTTCGAGGTCTAAATGGATGAATTCATGAATCACACCTACAAAGACATATCATTGAAGATCATGTGAAGACCCCCCAAATTCTCATGTATTGTTCATCTCAAGTGGGGGGATGTATATAGTTATGATTCCCAAAAAAAGTGAAGTTCCGAATGTAGATATTTGAAATAAACAGGCGCACCAATGTATAGCACCTTGATGAAGAGCTTATTAAGATATAGTATCGAAGAGGCCACTTCGGTCACATTTGAAGACAAGAGTTGGTGAATAATTCTACACCAACATGAAGACCAAGTTTTGTGCCAATAATGACGTCCTCTAATGGCACATTTACTGGTTATGATCCAATTTCTGCATTTCAAAGTTTAGACCTTGGGCGAATGGTAAATGGTGATGACTTAGTTGTAGGCTTAGACTATTTGCTTGTTATTTTTCATTTTACACCAATTATGTGAAATCCCATGTCTATTCCTACCCTCAGTCGTGAATCATGCTTAGGTAAAGGATTCGAGCAGGTCTTGGTGTCTTGCCCGGCATTCCGGTCATGTATCATTTCCTTTGTCGCTTTTGTCGTAGCATGTTAGTAACGACACCACACCCTTAACCTTATATGTGTTCACCCAATGTTGCCTTTGAGGGTTGTTCCGACCTTAGCTCTAGTGGGGGAGTTTTGTGTAACTGCCAAGCTTATGATAGAATACATACTATGACTGTGCAATGAGTGATCACCCCGAAAATTGACACTTAGAATATAGCGAGAGAGTGAGTGTTTGTTCCCCTTTTCGTGAGGTGTTCGGATTTGAGAAATTCTAGCATAGGATATTTTTAAATTCATATTTCCCGAGTAATATTGGGGGATATCTTTTTGAGAATACTTCTAATAAGGTCTACTTGAGGGCAAGTAGAGTTCAAGTGGGGGGATATTTGATAACATCAAATATTCCTGATATTTAAGTGTCAATTTCCCCCTATTATGCTCATTTATATTAATAATTATGTGGATATATGCTTTTATTCCTTCATATTTTGTATCCAGGTTACAAGTGAGCATAGGAGCTAAAGAAACGTGGAAATTGGAAAGAACGTGCAAAGAAAGATTAATCCAAGTATGCTGGAAGAGCTACGGCGTAACTCCATATCTCAACTACGCCGTAGCTAGGATTTCTAAGACAAGTCAACACGAACCACGAGTTACAGCGTAACCAATTCCATGGTTTACGCCATAACAATCACAAGTCTTGAAGAATCCTCAGATCTAAAGATTACGCCATAACACAACAATGGAATACGGCGTAGCAACAAGTACGAGAGTAGTCCAAGCTCAAGAATTAACTTATGGTGTAACACACCTTTTGGATTATGGCGTAACGAAGACTACAAGAGATATCTCAGATCCGATAAATATTATACGGCGTAACACATTTGGAGATTACGACGGAGAAGGAACCCTAATATCATCATTACGGCGTAACATTTCATCAGTTACGCCGTAAACTCTGGATCTGTATAAGATTTGCCAGTTACGGCGTAACACATTTCATAGTTACGCCGTAACTCTCGACGGGCCTATAAATACAACCCTAATTTCTGCATTTCAACAACAACTTTCTCACACACAAAGTCAGAGATCGTTAGGAGCATTTAGGAGGCCCTTCTACAGCAGCATACGAAGGCTTTCCAAGGGAGAAATCACACTTCAATCACCATAAGTATTAGCATTTCATTGTTTCATTTACATTTCGAATATATGGATCTTGTAAACATTGTTTCGAGTGTTGAATTTAACATGAGTGGCTAAGCACCTCTAGTGCTAGCCTAGTTATGATTCCTATATTGTTTTAAGGGATAAATAGTACTATAGCCCGGTTGCCCTACGGCTGGGCATTTTTAGCCCGATTTTCGAAAATTTTCATTTTAGCCCGGGGCAACTTTTGATATTGGGCAGCTTTCATAAAAGGATGACACGTGTGACGTACTGTATTTTGGGCAACTATTATTAGTGGGCAACCGTATACAGGGCAACTGGTTTTTTGGTCATTTTACATATTTTAAACAAGTTGCTAGGCATTTTTTGGATGTATTCTTTAGAACCACTAAGACAACTCCCCTCCCTCCCCACCGGAATCCGTCCAACCACTGCCTCCGCTGTCTCGCTGCCACCATCGCCACCACTGCCGTCTCGCCAATAATCCAAAATCCATTCCCCATACATGACAAAATATGAAAATACAATCCATACATGACAAAATATAAACTTAAAAACACTATTAGTTTAAACTTAAAAACACGATATTATATAATCCAGTCCATACATGACAATATCAAAATACAAAAGATAATCCATTCCAAAAGGCTATCCATACATGAAAATATCAAAATACAAAGTAAACATTTAAGACCTCCTAGCCCTTTTTTGCGTCTGGATAGCCTTAATCTTCTCAATATGGGCTTTCTTCTCTTTGATTCCTTCATGGGTCAGCAGGAGGAGTTGAGCCATCAAATCAAGCCTTCGATGGTCCCTGACCTGAGATTCAACAAGGCAATCCTCTCCAGCTTTGGCAACCTCATTATTAGGACCAAAGGAATAAGCCTCATCGATGGTATCATTACGCTCATCAAGCTTGGCCCTCAGTTGGGTACTGTCATCCTCCATTCTTATGAGAAAGCCCTCATCCTCAGTTATATCTTGAGACTGTGGAAAAGTGAAGACATGACACAACTCATCTGAGCCACAAGCTTCTCTTAGTTCGTTGATGTTTGGTGTGTCAGCCATTGATAGTTCCTGCAAAAGTAATTAGGGTTATGGCAAGGAATGTTAGTGTGAGGATTATGTCCAATGACACTCAATGAGTGTGGTATAAATAACCAAAAAAAAGTCAATAGCCAAAAAAAACAAACAAGTAGAATTAATTTTTTTTTGACCAATTTAATTTTATAAATGTCTTGACATTCATAATTTTTTCGGGGATGTGAAAGGAGGGACAGTTAATGTTTGTTCATGCATGTACCAAGAAAACTGATGATGGTTTACTGTTCATGCGTGGTGTTCTCTAGGCTGCTAATTAAAGCTGATGCCTTTATAAGGCACACACAAACATTTAAGTTACAAATATTAACAAAGTAAACCACCAAGATAAACACAAATAGTCTTTCATACCCAAAAATAAATAAAAATGCCAACAAATATGCCTTTTTTCAAAGAGCTTGCTGCTTTTGCTGGTTCGACGTTGGTAAGAGATATGATGGTGGTCAAGTTTGAGAGGGAGGTTACTGTTGCTTTGGTGGATGAAGGTGAGTTAAGGAAAAAAGCCAAAGAGATAATGTCTCGTGTGGCTGAGAGGGATTTCATCATTGGAGAGTTGGGCCTTGTCTTTGAGTTTGAGTCTACTGTGCTGAGCATTTCAGAGCTCACCAACCTGCAAACCCAAGATCTCACAGAGGTGTCGACGATTTTGGTGAACGTGATGAAGAAACAGAAGCGAGCAGCGGAGCTGCTGTCGCTCATCGCGAATCTGAAGTCCCTGCCATACTGATGTGTTTGTTTTTTGTGTTTATGATTATGTGTTTTTGGTTTGGGGTTTGGCGGGCATGTGCATTGTTTTGGGGATATTTGAATCTGAATATATTCAATGTTTTGCTGTGGTTGATTAATATGTGAAAAAAACATCTTTTGTTACTTGTTATCTTTATGTTTTTTATGTTAAATGTTAACTGGTATGTGTTTATACACATACCTTTTATCGACCAAAACCCGACCAAATTGACCAAAAACTAACCCATAAATGCCAAATACTTGTGTTTTTGTGTTTTTGATTGTGCAGGTATGGATATGTAAGAAAAGGACAAAAATCTCGAGAAAACGACAAAACGAGCACGGGATTTTGGAAAGAGTGTTTAAAGCCGGAGCCGGGAAATCAATGAAGTTCAAAAGTCAACTTTGGACCTTGAAGAATCATAATTTGTCAAGTTCAGTCCTTGGAAGAATTTTCAGAAATAACAATAATAGTCCTTGGATTTTAGCAATTGTCAATTTTGGTCCTTATGATTAAAATCCTAACCTACATCTACTTAACCAAAACTACCCAAAATAAATAACCCAACTTTCCTAAACACACCCTTCTTGCTGGCCCAAAATAAACACAAGCCCACCACCTCCCATCTTATATAACCCGGCCTGTTACTTGTTATAACCCGAGTCAACTCCAACCAAACCCGGTCAACACCCATTCTTTTCAGTTAAAAGAAATAATAAAAACCCAACCCGCCTTTTACTGTTACCCTGTGTATCTTCTTCCCCAATTTACCCTGCTCCCATTCGTTTTTCACAAAGATTCTAGTACGAGGTTGGGACGTCTAGAAGGTTTCTGACAAGTCAGATTGATGTCGACATATCTTTGCACACATGGCAGCTTCAAACCCTCCTATTGGCTGAAGTGAGGTGGAATAGTGATCCAAGGGCTATTATTGATTGGGATGATGACACTAATGATTGGAAGGCTGTGATTTGATATCTAAAGGACCCAGAAGCTTCTCATCTCACCTGAGCTCGAGCTATATATACCTCTCCTCTTCACAGAAGAAAAACCATTAGGAGTAGGGTAATTTAGTCCAGGGTAGCTTTTAGCAGTAGTTTTTCGTGGTTTTAATCTTAGCTTTTACATTTCTGTCTTTCTTAAGCATGTGATTTGAATTTCTGGTATTAATGCAATTTCAAGCTTTTCTCCTTTTCCTTGTCTAAATTCACTGTTAAGTTTTCATTAAATCATTAGTGGTTGTTATTGTTTCATAAGCTGTTCCATAAGCTCACATAAGCTTATCTACAGCTTATTGTGAGTTTTTGATCACCATTTTACTGTTTTAATCAAATTTTACTTAAGTTTCAACAAAAGCTTCAAAAACACAAAAATAAGTCCTTTTTACCTTTTTGCTTTTCATTACTGCTTTTTCATAAGTCTAATATTGTTAAGTTAGCCTTATTTTAGCTTATGCTCATTCTGTTTTTCAATTAGCGGCTTAAAATTTGATTTTACAGTTTAAATTTTCATCAGATCTTCCTTAAAGAGCGTTTGGCTCAAGGCCACTTTGTATGCTTGTGATCATTTTTGGTAATTTGCTTTAGTTGATTTAGCTTTCAGTATTTATTAGCAGTAGATTTTGAGCAACTCTCAGCAATTTTAAGTAGTTATAGAAAATTTGCATTGATATTTCTAATTTCATCTCATATTATAGTTTAAACAAGTAATTATAGCATTAGATCAGTTGAGGTGTTTTTAGTTGTTCACTTTGGTTTGATTTTAGTTCATTTAGATAGTAGATTAGTTTGCATCTTAGTTCTTTGCATTTCATAGACTTTAGCTCAATTTCTTGTCAAAATATTTGCACCAGTCACTTTTTACTCTTCTGTCTTAACTAGCTTTCTTTTAGGCCAACTTTTAACCTTTAAATCTATTTGGAAATACTCAGAAACTGTTTTTATGTACTCATTGGTTGCTAAAGTTTAGTTTAAAACAAGATTTACACATTTCCATATCCATTTACCTGTTTAAATCATAGCTCAAAATAGCCCCCTTAGAATAACTCCCCTGCACCAGTTAGCATCTGTCTGTTTCTCAGCCTACTAAATAAGCTCATAAAAGCTCATCTTGGGCTGATTTTTGGTTTGTGCATTTATTGGTAGGTGGTCTTTTTTCATTAACTTTTAGCCTTTTGATGAGCTTCTTAGTAGCTTTTATGGTGGCTTATAAAACCTCCTAGGCCTGCAATGATCTGTACCACCAGCTGCTTATTTGGCAGAATTCATAAGTCCCATTTTTCCTTACTTAAATCTTTTCAAAAATGTCCCAAATTGCTTCTATAAGTTATTTTGTTGTTCACCTTGAGTTGTTTGAGCTTATTTTAGCTTTAGCTTATTCATAGTAGCTTATTGAACTGGTTGAATGTTGCCCCTCAGCCTGATTTGCACCAGCAGCCTAGGATAGTTTTTAGCTTAGTTTTGTGCTTTTAGGCTTATCTTAACTGCTTATCTATATTCCTTTTAGGCTTATTTAGGATTCCCTAGTATGCCCTTGCTTTGTTTCCCCATTAGCTCAGCTTATATCACATTTTCAAGAAATTACAACTTCAGTCCCTCAAGTTTGTAATATTGGCAAAAATTGTCCCCGGGTGTTTTATTTTGAAGTTTGAACATCAAAGAACCTTGTGGAATTACAAGTTGGCAAATATGACCCTTGGATTATACTTTGAATGTTGTCAGCAGTGACCCCTCAATTTTCAGGATATTACAACATTAGTCCTTGTGATTATGTTTAACCAAACCAAAATAAAACCCAATAAACCCAACACTAAATTAAATACCCATAACCACTTAAACCTGTTAACCTTTCCCCAGGCCCAAAGAGTTACCAGCCCATTACCCTAAACCCAACACACCCCACGTTTTTATAACTGAACAAATCAAACAACCCCTTTCTTCCCTCTCCCCCGTTTTAACCACCAGACAACACCACCATCTCCCAACACCACCCCTGCAACACTCCAACTTGCCTCAAAAGCTCCCCATCACTTCCCCCAATCCCACTACATCCTCCAAAACCCTACCTAACCACTAATTCCAACCTGGCAATCCTAAATCCCCTCAAACAGTTTTGGCGCCAAAAATTGGTTGTAGGGTTAGGATCGATCTCACAGCAATTCAAGGGCTGGGATTTGTTCACAAGGTTCAAGAGGCCAAAGTGTTACCCTAATTTCAGAAGATGGAGCACAAGAGAGTGGAATTCCTACCTACCACTTATGTAGTATAAATAGATTAGTCTTGTAAGCCTTCAAGGCATCCTTTTCTTTGTACCTTTTCTATTTTTTAGACTTAATTTACAATTGTAATTCCAAGTTTCCAGTTTAATTGAAGTTTTCTTTAAGTTTATTCAAATTCGTATTTTCATTCAAAACCCAAGTATCTTGTTATTTCATTTAAGTGCTGCTTATTTTGTCTCAGAATCTTGTTTAAGTATTTTTAAAGTTATTTGAAATCAAAGAAAAGCAAAACTCAGAAAAAAGAAAAGAAAAGAAAAATACACAGAAAATCAAAAAGAAATCAAAAAAATTGGTGAAGCTTGTTGATGTAGAAGAAAGGCAGAGAATTTGGACATGGTTTAGAGTCTCATGGGAGACATTAGGTTGTTCTTTGGTCACTGGTTCCTAGTTCCCTCCTAGCATTAGATGTCAAGTAAGGTTTTTGGACCAAGTTTTCCCATAATCTGTGTTTGTGTGTTAATTGTTGTTATTCTTGTTGTTTCCTGTTAATTTAGGGGTATTCTAGCCTAGCATAAGTTAATTAATCAAGTTAGTGTTTTAATGTTTGTATTTCCTTTGAAAAATCACAAAATCTGTTTTGAAAGGGGTGTTTGGATTTGCCTTTTATCCTGTGCTCAGGGTTGTTTAGTATGATATTCTTAGTTGCTGCAGCTTCCTTGAAGTTCAGTTAGGGCCTTAGTAACATAAAAACCAGCTCTTATTAGCAAAAAGTCAAAATACTCTTTCAATTTTCCTAGCAGCATCACTGTGATGATTTTTGGGTCCTTGATTACTCAATTCAGTGCATAGGTTTTTGAGCTGATTTTTGGTTTGTCAGCCTACTAAATAAGCTCATAAAAGCTCATCTTGGGCTGATTTTTGGTTTGTGCATTTATTGGTAGGTGGTCTTTCAGTTGTCATTAACTTTTAGCCTTTTGATGAGCTTCTTAGTAGCTTTTATGGTGGCTTATAAACCCTCCTAGGCCTGCAATGATCTGTACCACCAGCTGCTTATTTGGCAGAATTCGTAAGTCCCATTTTTCCTTACTTAAATCTTTTCAAAAATGTCCCAAATTGCTTCTATAAGTTATTTTGTTCACCTTGAGTTGTTTGAGCTTATTTTAGCTTTAGCTTATTCTTAGTAGCTTATTGAACTGATTGAATGTTGCCCCTAAGCCTGATTTGCACCAGCAGCCTAGGATAGGTTTTAGCTTAGTTTTGTGCTTTTAGGCTTATCTTAACTGCTTATCTCTATTCCTTTTAGGCTTATTTAGGATTCCCTAGTATGCCCTTGCCTTGTTTCCCCATTAGCTCAGCTTATATTAGTTTTTAGAATAGCTTTTAGGTACCATCATTCCTTAGTTTAGCCTTAATGTAAACTGCTAGTTTCTATCCCCTTCAACAGCTTATTTAGTCAAATTCACAAAAAGTTGTTGTTTTCAAAAATGTTAATTTTCATCAGTTCCATTAGTTGTTAAAATAAATTTTGAAAAATAAAAAGTTTTACAAAAAGGTCAGGTGCCAGGATTCGAACCTTTGTCACCAGCCTTCCTACGCCTTACACTCACACCACATAACCAGTTGCCCTAGGGTCTTCTCAAGTTATGTGGTGCATTATTTTTTATTTAACCCTTCTTAATCATTTTAGCTTATTTCTACCTTACAGCTTGTTTACAGCTTATTCATTAGAGCTTTTTCAGATTTATTATTTTTCTTAAACTTAGATTAGTATAAAGATTTTATCCTATTAATTTACGAATTATTTGATAAGTTTTTCTATTATTAATCAATTATTTTCTTTTTTTTATAGTTTTTTTAATCATATTAAATAATAAAAGTCATAAAAAAATATTTTTTTCTTTTTCCAAAATTTTATTCTTTACATTCAGAAGCTATAAAAATCGTTTTCATGCCCGTAGGATTAGTTTTGCTCTAATTTCACTTTTAATTTTGCGCTCGTACGTAGTTTTTGATTATTTCACGTGTTTTTAGAATAAGTTGCCTTTTAGGCTTGCCATGCTTTACGTTATCTTTTCTTGTGCTTTATTATATGCTTTCTAATGTTCATTCCCTTTCAGTATCGTAATTACCATCTTATTATCACTTTATTTTCACCAATCACGACACGATTCACACAACGGAATCTCAATTCCATTCACACCTTCGTTGGGACTACGACCCGGGAAATACTGCCACGAGTGTTTCTTTGGATAAATCACTACACTAAAACGATCATATCATTAACTAATCTAGGATTGATGCTCGTAAAGTTGTGCTGTGGAACATACCTTTATTTTTGTGCTGGTGTTGTTGACATGTATTAGTCATGTCGCTCTTTCGCCATCCGTTTGCTTGCTGCAATAGTGATGGAGCTGAAGCTTTGGCCAATGGTGCTTGAACCAATTTCTCTTCAGGAAGAAAGTCATAATAACCCTACAAATAGTTAAAGTCTAAAGAAACAATATACTAGTATCAGAATGGTTAAGTACTAAGCTGATCTGCCTCAAACATCTGAAATTGGAGGATATTAAATATATGAATGATGATAATGATGTTACCTCTATCATGAATATTTCACTTTCTGAACCTGCTAACATTAAATCCAATTTTGAATCTTCCATCTCTTTGATTATTCCATTCACAACAACTTTATCACCAATTAAACCATCATAGCTAAAAACCTGCAGATGAAGTTCTGAACTTAGAAAATACATCTACATCATTCTCAGCTTTCACTTTCATTATTCCAATATGTCAGAAAAAAAGATGTAAAAAAAATTTATCGATTTGTCAAATACTTTTATACCTCAAACCATACAAACAACATAGCATATTTCTAATCTAAAACTCCACACATAAATTTCAATCTAAAAAACAGTTTATAAACATAAAAAAAAGAGACATACATTTCCTGACACGAGCAGCAGGGTAAGCACAAGCAGAGCATATGTTCTTCTGCAAATGAAAGGATCTACTTCCACATCGCACAAAGACTGTGTGTGGCTCTTGTTCCTCCTCTTTGCAAAAGTCCCTGTTATTTATCATCACCCAAAAAAACAACACTAGCATTCAAAACCCTTTAATTATTTTACATATGGTACTCGTTTTAACAATTTTCTTGAAATGATGAAGAACGAAAAGAGCTGGAAGAGTATGAGTTGATGTATAGATCTATAGATCTATAAAAAAATTCAATGGCCATAGATCTATTAAAATACCTCAAAACTTGTGTTCGTGGAGTCCGGCGGAGGTGGCTTCAGGTGGTGGTGGCGTCTGATGGTGGTGGCGTTGGCAAGTTCTGGTGGTGTGAGTTGTGATTGGTTTATCTGGAGGAGAGGGTTATGAGATGAATTTTTATGATTTGTGGTGTTTAGTTGAATGTTGTGTGAGAGTAAGGTGTAAAATGACGAAAATGCCCAGTTGCTTATGTATTCGTTGCCCAAAAATCAAAAGTTGCCCAAAATACAATACGTTTATGTACCTCGTATCAACAGTATTTGGTCGCCCACGTGGCATCCTGTAGTTGGCTATACACTAGTTGCCCAGGGCAACCCGGGCTAGAACGAGAATATTCAAAAATCGGGCCAAAAATGCCTAGCCACAGGGCAACCGGGCCATATTGGTAATTATCCCTTGTTTTAATCATGTTTCCATATTTTTCTTATATGCTTTTACGTGTGTGCATGCTTAGTTTATCTTGAGAACCTTTTATTTCGGTAGTTTTGATATGCGGTTGTATCCATTACGCTAGCTTTAATTGAATTAAGACCCCAATTGAGTTAGTAGGCTAGAAGAATTGACCATAGGACACTAGCCTGATAGATTGCGAGGAAATGGGAGGGATGAAAACTGACCATATTGCCTCGTGTGCGAATTGACCATATGATCACCTTCCGTATTTGATGAACTTAAGAAGTAAGAGAAATGGCCTATGATCGTGACAACGGGCCATTAGAGATAAGTCTAGCATGTAGTGGCACCTAATGACTCAAACCCGTCTACCATACGTCGGCTTACTTGCATGGGGTAGTGCCTGTGGTTCCTGACAGGATTAGGGGGAGATAGGCTAGGGAACTTGACCATATGCACCTAGTGATATATGTCCGCCCCACCTAAAGCATAAGATTAGTTTAATAGGGAACATGACCTTAAACGATGTAGGAGTAGTAACTAGGCTAGTACACTTTTCTCCCACTGCTCACAACCTTTACTTTATTTGCATCTTGTTTTCTTGTTTTATTTCATTTCGAACGATCAATCAATCAATATTTTCTATTTAATTTGTGACATTAGACTTAGACATAGTCCGAACCACATAGCTCTTGGGACGACCTCGGAGTTACCATTCCTATCCTACACACGACCGGATTCTCTGTCCGTTAGTGCAAATAGGTAGACCTTAGGTAATACGAGTAATTATAAATATTAAAACCTGGTCGGTAAAACCTGCATCACTTATTATCGCATTTATTTGTTTACGCTTTAACACTATACATTTTATTTAAATTATACTAACAATTATACATTTTTAATTACACAAACATTTGACAAGGAAATTATATTAATAAAACCCCTTTTAACCAACCCTCCCCCCCAAATGACTGGCCCTAGGGAAGAAAAAACCCAAGCCAAACACTTTACCTCTTTTTGTTTTCCCATACAATCATCATCACACTTCTTTGACTACTCTAACACGCAAACACTCTTCACATATGTAATTTGAAAACCCTTTCTCCCTCTCTTCCCTCTTGTTGGACGGCAAACCCAACACCACCACCATCATCTTCATCTTATTCTCTTACTACAAAAACAAGATAACTTCATATCCAATCATTCTAAGACCATCCTTGTAACCACAATCATCAAGAATCCATTCAAGCGCACCATTAGAACACTCAAGAAACCTCATCCCCATGGTCATTAATAACTTAGAAGTTCTTTAAAGGTAAAATATGGGTGCAAGACGACTTGTGTCCATCTTGCACTGAAAACTCTTGTATTAGTCATTTCAGACCTTTCTTTGTACATGCTTTTTAAATTGGGTTATGTGTAAAGGAACCACTGAGATTATGACTCTAAAATAATGTTAAGATATGGTAAAAATTATTTCTGGGTTGGTTTGGGTCACTTATAGGTGTTGGTATAACAAAAGTGCATGAGAAAGATTTGATAAAACCTCAAAAACTTGCTGATGTGAATTTTGTGTCGACTTCTAGAAGGCATAACTCATTCAAAAATGTCATTTTGACTTGATTTTTTAGCCTAGATTTAAGTATTTTGAGTTAGCTTTCTAACCCTAACGTTTTGGTCAAAAGATCTTATACTTTGGTCATTCAAAATGGTGATACAAACTGAAGTGTCAAAACTTTCTTAAAAACCCAGATTTGTAGGGTCAACTTCTTACATGTATAAGTTGGTCATTTTTCAAACTTTTTCACTCATTTAAACTTTCAAAGTTAATTTTATGTGTTAACTTAAAAACCGCATTGGCCTTACATTTAGTAACCAAATATTGAACCCTCCATGGTCGTTATAAAATAAAGTGTCAAACAGACCTGATTTTCAAAAATGTTTAAGTAACTTCATTGGATCATATCTCACTCATACATGCACGTCTAAACTTGAAATTTGGTTTGGGAATACTTTTATGTGTTAACTAAAGCAAAAACCTAGAACATGGAACTTTGATTTAGACCATCTACTTATTGAAATACTTTTGTGCGTCAAGTACTGAGTACTATTTTTATCGGGTCTAAATGAATGGGATAAAATACTTGATAAATCTATAAAAATTCTAGAACACTCTTAAAAAATAGTATATTGACATATGTTAAAATTTTGTATAGTAGCCCCTTAAAACTTTGTGAAACAGTCGTCCAAAGTGACGTTAAAATTGGGACAAATTATGATTTATGTGAAAATGTAAATAAAAAGTGTTAAATAATGACGAGCTAGTGTTGTGACCTTATTAGTATTCTTCATCGAGTCCAAGCATATAGTATAGAGTATAATACATGTTATTTACTTACTTTAGGTCGTGGGTAAAGGTACGCGTTCGTCGGGTTCCTAGCGGTCTAATCGTTTGAGCCGTTCTCACACTTGATATTCTTGCCTTTTAAGGTGAGTTCCCACAACCCATTTTTTACCGTTTTTACGATTTTGGGGTGGAAAGCATATATGAACTTGTGAACCTTTTGAATCTATTTGAACTTGTGAACTTTTTGAGCTATTTGAACTTGTGAACCTTTGAATTATTTGAACTATTAAACTTTGAACTCTTTAAAACTTATGAAGCATTGAGTTATTTGAAACTTATGAAGTGGTTTGTAACTTATGAACTTGTTGAAACTTATGAAATTGGTATGTATGTTGTTCGATGCTTGATGATGAAACTTCACTACTTTTAGCTCACTATTCCCACTGAAACGGATGAGACGTTAGTACTTATGAATAGCGCTACAGGTACCAATAACATGTTATTGGTGTGTTATAAAGGATGAGTGTTTTAGTTATTGGCGTATTATTGGGAGGGGATAATGTGGCGCTGATGTGTCACACCAATAAATAACGTGTGATGATACGTTACACTCTTATTCGTTTCATAAGTTAGATAAGATGTTCTTTTGTACAAGTAATTAAATAAATTTTACTTCCACAAAAATGACTTAAGACTTATTTAATCTAAATTGTGTAAACACTTGAACAAACATCATAGGTACAATTAACATAAACATTTCAAGACAGATTCTTACACTTAATGATAACTTAAAGAAAATCCATAACTTATTCCTTATTAATAATAAGTTTAGATTTTGATTTGTTACACTTACGCGATTTGTTGTTTGCTTATATCTCCTCTTAATATCAAATTATAAAACTTTAATATTCATTTCATATTTTTTACTTTACCCTTTCATTTTTATTTAACTTTTAATATGATGCTTAGATACAAATAAAATATAATTACTCCAAATTTTTAAATTTTAACTCTTTAAATTCGTTACTTTGCCCTTAAACTTACATAGATAAACTTTACATGTGATATTAATGTATTTTCAACGCAACGCAGGAGTAATGAATTGAACAACTTGCTACTAAACTTATGTAGGTAAAGCTTTTTTTTTTTTTTTTTTTTTTTATTTGAATGAGTTTGATTTAAAAGGAAAATGAAATTAAGATACTAGATTGGTTTTATTTAAAAGAAAAATGAAATAGAAAGAAAAAGATGTTGAAGATGAAGATTTCCAAAATAACTGAATTACCGTATGTATTTTGGGACTAATCTGTACTACCTATAATGGAAAAATGGTCAAAAGTGAAATGTTGAGTTTTCAAGTGAAATATTGAGTTTTCAACAATGGTCAAATGAGAGAGAAAGTGAAATGTAATTAATACTCTTATTAAAACACCCTAATACTTAAAAGTACAATCATTTATTCACATTGTATAACCAAATTAAAGCATAACTACCAAATTATATACAATCAATTCAAACACAAATCGGGTTGACCCGGGACACTTCAAACCCGGCGGGTTGACCCAGTTTAATTTGACCCGTTTTCGACCCAACCTAGCAAGTTGACCCAGTTTAAATCGACCCATTTTTCGACCGGAATGGTTCAACCGGTTGAACCACCCGGGTCGAACCGGGTTTCAAAACATTATCCATTACTTAAAGTACAATGATTTATTCACATTGTATAACCAATTAAAAACATATCTACCAAATTAAATACAACGAATTAAAACACTAACCGGGTTGACCCGGGACGCTTGAAACCCGTTTTTCGACCGGAACGGTTCAACCAGTTGAACCCCCCGGGTCGAACCGGGTTTCAAAACAGCATGTTTAATTCCCAAATCTTCAAACTTTTATTATTTTTTCGTCTATAACCTATAAACTTTTTTTGATCAATAAACTATCTGTCGCTATAAAATCCCGTTGCTATACACGGGTACTCGTCTAGTAGTGAGTAATGAGAGAATTGTTAGTTGACTTGGTCAACGCCTCAATGGGACTAACGTTGGTGCACAATGGAGATGTGAGGATGGATGGTAAGCTTATTTCGAAATTGAGACGAAACTTGTATTTTAGGTACACCTTTAAAGACGAACGGTGTATTTTACTCAAGAAACAAGTCATGGAAATTCTTGCTAGTTGAGAGGTGGGTGCACAAAGACAAATCTGCATTTACCTGCTGCCACCATAGACGAATTTGTTATGACATTTCACGATTTGATCTTTATCTTTGAAAGATTCCAATAACTGAAGCTTCTTTTTCTTTGTTTTTAATTACCATATCAACCAATAATAATTTTCAAACACCTCATCATTTTTTTGAAAGTTGCTTACATTGACCAACGACAAGAGGAGTCTCGCATGCATCAAAATGTCAAACATGAATTCTTATGAAAATCTTTTCATTTTAAGTAGATTAGTTGATTTGTTTTGTACTTAAATTAGGTAATCGTTTGGGTGCAATGCAGATTATGCGTAAAATGTTGTAAGGTTACTTTTCTAATGTCTACATTCTGAGGTTTGCGTTTTAACCTTATTTTGTCATCGAATTTATTCAGTTAAAATATCTTCTCAGTCACCACCAAAATAATTCAGAATCTCACGATTGATATATAACTAGTACGTTACCGAGAATTGCTCGACTACCATGTACAATACTCATAGTGCTAGGAATCGAGGTTACACTTTTTGTTAATAGAACACAGTTAATAAATAAAAAACTTGCACCAAAAACTATTAACAAATTATTATTCTAAATAAAAGTAGAACTATTATATGAGACATTATATAGAGATGTGTTATTCTAACGATATATATATCCTGTAAAATGAATTAAAAGGTCTTGGACGCAAACTATGAATGAAGATAGCAAACACTTGTTACGGACCCAGAGGAACAGCAATTATTGGGCGAATATCTATAGATTTTTATTTTAGATGCTCTATAGATTTAAATGAAAGGATACTATCACTATGGACTTTGAATGATGTTCATCGGTGAAAATTTGCGGTGGTGTTAGTGTCTAGCTTGCGCTACACATTGTTTACACTACGAAAATCGAAATAAAGGTTATGATTGAGAATTTACAACCGCCAAGAAAAATCTATAAGGATAGATTACTCGGTATATATATATGTTTCTTGTAACTTTTATATTATCTGTGACATGTTTTTTCTTTATTAAATCATAGTTTAAGATTACTAAGTTTACCCATTTTAACCATGATTAGAATTAGGGGTGGTAATTCGGGTCGTGTTCGGGTTAGCAAGTTGGCAGGTTAAAAGATGTCAACCTGAACCCGACCCGTTTAAATAACTGGTCCAGTCACATCAGCTTTAACATGTTTACACATAACCCAAACCCGACCTATTTAACCTGCATATGTATATGGGCGGTTAAATAGGTTGCACGGGTTGAATAGGTTAAACCCACTTAGTTAAATAGGTTGAAACGGGTTCATTGGCCGACCCATTTAACCCGTATAGTAAAGTAATATAATTTTTAATTTTTGAAGAAAATTTAAAACGAGTTGACGAGTCGACCCGTTTAACATATACTCAACCTGAACCTGACCTATTTAATAAACGGGTTAGATCGCTCGACCCGAACCTGACCCGAACCCGACCCTAGACTCAACCGTAACTTGTTCATTTGTGTCGGTTCAAGTCATGTTTCGTGTCAGGTCACAAATCGCCGCCTTAATTAGAATGCTCTTTTTGAGTTGTTTGGTGACCAAGCATAATTACATGTAACTTATTATGAACGGGATATATATGTCCAACGTTGGGGCAGTTAGTGAAAAAGGACAACAATGCTGACATTAGTAAGGGAAAATCCATGCTGACATAGTTTTTTGCTCTTGGGAAAAAACCTTATCTACCGTATCTGCACCATAATTTCTTATGTTAGAGTGCTGGGTATGATAGCTTGGATTGGCTCAAGTCACTTTGCCATCAACTCACTCACACACCAAAATACCACCTCCCTCATAGCTTGAGCTAAAAGAGCCTCACCCACCATTTTTTTTTTTTCTTTTCTATTTTCCCAAACTAATTTTTTATTCATTAAAGAAAATACAAATAACATTTTTATAAAGAAAAAGTTTACAAAAAAAAATAATAATAATAAAAAAATAATAATAAAAAAACAATGTTAAACTTGTTAAACAGCCCATTTCCAGCCCAATTAAAAAACAAGTTAAACACTTAACAACTCAATCTATAGTTTACTTTATCTGCTTTCATCACGGCTGCACACACACCAAATAACCCATTTAAATAAAAAAACAACCCAAAAAAAACAACAAAAAAACCTTTACCCAGTGGGGTTGGGACTGGCGGGGGCAGTGGGGTTGCCACATAGGACTGGCCACCTTACCCAGTCCTCTTCAGTATAACAAAGCTGATAAAGTAGTGGAAATTCATGGATATCCAAATTGCAACAGAACCTTTTGCAACAACAACCCAATTACAAGATGAAAAATAACTACTAGTAAAAAACATAGGTGCAGCCCTATAGCCACATGAAAATTGGAACACAAACTGCAGAAAAAGAACATTAGCTGGCAACGACCCAGATCAATTACGGTCACACGTAATTCACATACCAACTATATGCTGAACACAAATTTATAAACTAAGAAAAGATTAAAAAAGACCAAGTTGCAACGATACTATAAACAGGGCCAAACTTCACACATGAACATCAATATTTGAATTGGAAGATGTCAACAACATATGAGCAAAAACATAGTACAATTTGAACTGGAGAGAGATGATGTACAAAAAAGATTTACACCAGAAGCAAGTGACAGGGAGGAACCTCACTGACTTGCAGGCGATGAAAAGCAACAAGAGTTAAAGATGACTAGTAAATGGGTGGGATGGAAACATACCAAACCGAAATGCCCAAAACAAGAGAGTAAGTGAGACGCCGTTGATGAAGACAGTCTAGCAGCAGCTAGTGAGATGCTGGTGGCGGCGACTATGACGATTGAAAAATGCAGAGAGAATACTGGGCTACAGATTGTAGGTTTTCAGAATAATGTATTTGATAGCTTTTAACAATGCATGATACTAACGGAGAATCACCTCGTAAAATCAGATGCGTTTAACATGGGAGACAATGGGATTCCTTTCCATTCTTAACTAATTTCGGAGAATGGATCTTTGATTCTGAGTTCTCATTCTCCGACTAAAAAAATCAAGTGAAAAGGGCTCATTTCCTTTCAAACATTCCATTACAGAAGGACTATTTTCTGTACACCATTTAGAACCTTGAAGCTCAAAACAGAATCAAACGGAAAAATAAGTGAACATAAATTAACAATAACAGATAGAGGAATGTACTAAAGGGATTGTGGTGTGGAGGGTCTTAGGTTCAAATGGGTACCCTGCTATAAAACAGCCGTGGCACAAATAGTCCACATGATTCATAAGTCCCCCATTAACACGAACCAAACAAAAGTTAAGCCTTTAAGCCAGCATTATTGATGCTCAGAGGAACTCATACCAAATTGGATACATGTTACATGGTGCTGACCACTTTGGGAAACTGAAGTGCGGGGAAAGCCAGTTAACATTAAAACCCTGAACTTTAAAGATCATAATTCAATCATATTTAATTCTATAGCTATTTCCATATATAATATTAAGTAACATACACTTTTTGGACGAACATATACAATTTTCATCATCTAAAAACCTGTTCACTATAGAAAAGAAAAAAAAGAAACTATTGTAATGCGCATGACCAATCATAGAAAATGGAGTCCATACCCATTACAAACCATGACGTCATTCCAAGATACATCACCTCAATCGTCTCCTCCTATGTTCGGAAGAAGACTCGTCTTCTACATTCATGTCCGTTGAGGCGCCTCTTCTCCTTGTAGAAGCCGAGCGAGATATAGTCAAATCAATCTCAACAGAACCACCTGTTGCTAAACTACCAATACGCAAAACAGCAGTAGCAAGATTTTGTAGGGGGTTCAATTGAATACCAACAGTATTATTACCAACAGAAGTACCCCGTCCGTCATTGCTAATAAAAGTTTCAAGATTCCCAACAGTAAATCTTTCAGCATTATTTAACAGAGACGAGGTTGACGAAATCGATGCAGTACTCTCAGACACTACCATAGACAATTGACGACCTTCACGACTTGTCTCCGCCTCTGAATTGTTCAGACGAATTCCAGACAACGGGCTTAACAAATTCATACCCGAAGCAAGAGGCCTTCGAGGCATATCAGCCAACTGAATATGCACATTTCCCCTACCAAAACTCTGTTGCCTAACACTTTCAACTCTACGCGCTCGTGGCCTTGGAGGAATCTTAACCCCGGAACCCATCCCCATAACATCCACATTCTTTCCATTCCCATTCCCATTCCCATTACCATTATCATTACCATAAATCGGCGTAACATTAGAATCCACCACTTCCCCTTTACAAACCGGACATTCTTTAGAAACAGAATCCACATACGCCACTTGATAAAAACACGGCCAACAAAACAAATGTCCACAACACGTCAAAACCGGATCTTTCGCCACATCCAAACATATATTACAATCAAAGAAATTCCCATTCCCATTATCACCAAAAGCTCCCCCCTTTTCACCATCAATATCCATTTCCAACGCTTTCGCCAAATGGGTTATATCCCTTTTACAGTTTCTCATCCTACCATCATCATTTAACGCCTCGTTTACGGGTTCTATTAATCGCCTATTTCGCGGCCGTGACATGACCCTAGAATTAACTACTTCAAGCATTCTAATCCTATTTTCAATCCCATTTTGTGATGATGATGAGGTTTCCATTACATCTAAAGGAGGGTCGTGATTTAAATCAAGAACCATATCATAATCCATGTTATTATCATCCATTAGAATTTATACTATAAAAGTGATCAAATTCAAATAAAGGGTATGATCAAAATTGAATCTTTAAAAAGAATCTAACCTGATTGATGGAGATTTCTTGTTGGATTGAAACTACATTGTGGTTTGATCATTTAATTTATCCCCAAATTTTTGTTGTTGTTGTTGTTGTGTGTGTATTTGGTGGTTGTATGAATTCTATAATTTCAATGTGTGGAAATCTTTTTCCTAATAAAACAAAACCCCTAGTGGGGACTTTTTAATCAAATCATACTTATTTTGGTAATATTTTTTACAATTCATAATTTTTAAAAAGGCTTTTAATATTTAAAAAACCTAATATCTTTCTATATTTGTCAAATAATTGCTAAAAAAACGTTTTTATGCCTAAACATTAAAATTGGACAAAAATACACATGGACTTCATTGTTGTTTTTAGATATTTTAGGCCTAAAGTGTAAATTTTAGATGGAAACCGGAGTAGCCATTAGATTGTCACCCACACATCCATTATCACACAAAAAACACACATATCAACACACATTACGGGAGTACCCATAACAACAATAATCGGATGCTACAACAATGACAACAACAATCCGATGCTACAGCAACAATCCTTGATTGATCCATCAATCCGAACAATTGGATTGGGTTAGTTATTATTTATTTATTTATTTTTCAATAAACCCTAATAAACAGAGTACGCAATGGGTGGTTCTTCATCTGTACCTCAAAAATCAATTCATGAATTCACTGTCAAGGTATCAATGAATAATTTTATCCACACAAACTTTCACTAATTTCATGTTATAATGGATTTTTTTTTTTTTTTTTTTTTTTTTTTTTTTTTTTAACTCTTTTGGTGCAGGATAGAAAGGTAAGGAAGTGGTCTGAGCTTTAAAGGAAGTTGTTCTGCTTTAGTGATTTGGTTGCGGTTTACACGTACAACGTAAAGGTTGGTTTTTCCTATACGTCCAACTATTATAATAATAATTAATATAAATTCTTATGTTTGAATCGGTAATCAGATATATAG
>LBNU01003483.1:49301-69996 GCA_014162995.1 Artemisia annua
GTGGGAATTTATTTAACAAAAAAAGCCAAGTTCCTGCTCTTTTTAAATCTTTTTTCATATTGTTGGACTTGAATGTAAGTTTTTTATAAAAAGAAAATAAATAAAAAGATACAGACTTCCTAATACAATTAAAGTTTAATATTAAAAGCTTTTTTCATATTGTTGGACTAGATTGTAAATTTTGTTAAAAAAATAGACTTCCTGATACAATAGTAATTAGTATTGTATTACAATTCTTAAATGCCAAAAAACCTTTATATATTACTCGATTGACAAGCCAGTTTATTTATTCCATACGATTCTTTACATCTCATTAAAAGTTGACAATTCTCAAATCTCTTTTTATTATTTGTAGGTATGACAACAAAATCACTCCGCTTCAAGAAATCACCCCAGACAAAGGTAAATTTAATATCAAAGTTAAGGTTCTATCACTTTGGAAGCAATATTATGCCAACAACAATCCGTCAAAGGTAGCTGGCATTGATATGATTTTAATACATAAACAGGCAACAAAACACTAGAAGATCATTATGTTAACTCTACTAAGCAATATCCTATAACAAATAATTATGTGACTTTGGACCTGTTTTTGAACATTTTGCCCCATTTGACCCATTCCCTTTTTAACTAATAATGTTACTTCAACCATATGTGCTACTTAGGGATAAAACAACTCCTCATTATGTATGACTAAAAATTAGAATTACAAATGAACCGTAATTGATAATGATCCAAAGGGCTGTTTGGCATTGTGTTTATTATTATTATTTTTATTTTTATTATTATTTTTTTTTTTTATTATATTAGCTTCTGATAGAAACTCTATCACTCTGTTCCAACTCTTTTCCCCAAGCCCCTACGACAATTCCAAAAACAAAACCCTAACTGAAACTACAAATATGTCAAGACGATCAAAGGTAATGACTTGATCAAGGTCATAAAGGAACAATTAAATTGGCATAAAGGGTTGCTTCTCATCTCTTCCTGGTATTATTATGTTGAATGAATTTGTGGATTTTTCGGTTTGAATAGGTGTAAAGTTTTAAGCTTTTTTTTTGGCTTAGAGTTGTTATATAACCGTTTTGAGGTGTTTGTGTTGAGGTTGTGGTTGTTGATGATTATGGTATTAATGGTTTTGTAGATTAGAGTGTGGGGCGGCGTTTGAATGCTAAGAATTTACGTGTAAAGGTATTTTTTTAAACAGTTGGTTAATGTTTAATGTGTGTTGGCTATATAGGAGTAAATGTTTAATGTGATTATAATGGTAAATTTATGTTGTGTTTGTGCCTCCAAGATTGCGCCATCTCTAGCTGGCACTTTCAGTCAGTGTCTTGATTATAGTTTTTTTTAATGAAGATATAAAAAACATCAATTTACGGTATATTTATAACCTTTGTTAGATTTGTGATATAAATAGAATTTGTTGTCTTATCAATCTGATATTGCACTAATTTTTTGTAATATATTAATGTGATGATTAGAAGTAGGGGCAAAGTAAGAGTATAAATCACGAAAAGGTCTTTAACACGAGCATTACCTATACCAATGAGCGCTAATACCAGTGACCCTAAAAGGAAATACACTGTCTTCAAGAGTTCTATCAGAGGCATATATTTATAATTAGGCTTAAGATTATGTAGGAAGGTAAAAGGGTGGTTGGCAATGTTTATGTTTATCTACGAAAACAGCTTATGAGCTTATATAGTTTTTGGATTTGTTTTTCAGCTTATTCGAAATAGATTTAACAAGCTCATCACGAAAAGTGCTTATGGCTTTACTATATGAGCTGTTTGAAATAACAAAGTCAAACACCCTTTAAAATCTGTGAGTGGGAAGAAGGTCTTGGAGGTTAAAGATTGTAAATGGTATTGGTAAACAAGTGGAAAAATGAAGTTTTATGTGAAAGATATGCTAAGTAAATCCAGAAGTAACAACCATGTATATTAATTAGCCAAGCTAGATGCCCTATTAAAATTGTTATGGTTTATGCCTACTGTTATGTACTATTAAGGTCAAGAGCCTTTATTTTTTGGCACAATCTAAGGTTACTTAAAAGTTATAAGCAAACATAGTTATATATGTTATAATCCAAAATTGTGTTTGATAGTTTAAATAATTACAGGATGGATGCATTGCAGGACCATGATGGTGAACTTTACAGAAGTTGTAGTTGTGGAATTCACCCAATTCACCCCTTCATTTTACGAGGACATTACTAATGACATATTAGACTATCATCAGTTCAACACAATGTTCGTTGNTCCCCCCTTTTCACCATCAATATCCATTTCCAACGCTTTTGCCAAATGGGTTATATCCCTTTTACAGTTTCTCACCCTCCCATCACCATTTAACGCCTCGTTTACGGGTTCTATTAATCGCCTATTTCGCTGCTGTGGCATGACCCTAGAATTAACTACTTCAAGCATTCTAATCCTATTTTCAATCCCATTCTGTGATGATGATGATGTTTCCATTACATCTAAAGGAGGGTCATGATTTAAATCAAGACCCATATCATAATCCATGTTATTATTATCCATTATTAAAATTTATATAAACTATAAAAAGTGATCAAATTCAAATAAAGGGTATGATCAAAATTGAATCTTTATAAAGAATCTAACCTGATTGATGGAGATTTCTTGTTGGATTGAAACTACATTGTGTTTTGATCATTTAATTTATCCCCAAATTTTTGTTGTTGTTGTTGTTGTGTGTGTATTTGGTGGTTGTATGAATTCTATAATTTTCAATGTGTGGAAATTGATTGTAAAATATTCCTTAAATTATATTATTTTTTTAATAGCCACGTGTTTTTTTAATTCATTTTATATATTTTTTTAGATTTAAAATGAGCTTGTTCGCTTGTTCGGATATATATAGACGATTACCTGCATATAACAGCGACCGTGTTTATTAAAGTTAATTTGTGTGTGCAATTTTTTGTTTTGTAAATGAGAGTAAAAAAAGGTTAGTGGTTTCAATTGTAAAAAAGTTAGTGGTTTCAATTGTAACTGTAAGTGTGGAGTAAATGAGAGTAAAAAAAATTAGTTGTTTTAGTTGTAACTAAGTATTTAAATATTTGAATGTAAGAGTAGTTTAGTGTAGGGCTGAGCATCGGTTTAAAACTGGACCGGACCGAGACCGAATTAGACCAAAACCACGCGGTCCGGTCCGATCCAAGAAGGCATTATTGGTCGGTTTTTACGTAAGATCGGACTGACCCGGACCGAGACCGAGACCAAAATAAAGAAAAAGTTGGGACCGAGACTGGACAGTTGGTCCTTCGGTTCGGTCGGTCCTGTCGATTTTCTCGATTCGGTCGGTTTTGAGGTCTGCGATGCTCAACCCTAGTTTAGTCTAACAACATTTTTTTTATTTTTTAACCTGGGTTCCGACTCGACATTGCGAGCCAAATAATCCAGGGCAACTACCCTTTTAAATTTTTAAATTTAAGTAAATGTGTTCTCCCTTCATATGGTATAGATTAATGATAAAGTAGTATTTTATATGCTACAAATTTACTTAGTTAATTGTTTTCTTTTTATCATAACAAATGAAATATTGTGAATCAAATTGATTGATAACAAAGAGGAAAAAACTTGCTATATTGAAACTAAGCCTTGACAATCAAGTTAAGTTTGACGTGTTTAATTTCATTAATCATTTTGAAAACAATGGTAGTCTGGCTAGAGGTTGCAATGCTTCATTCATTACCTTAATTCTAAAAAAGGCGGACCCTCTTGAGCTAAGTGATTATCGACCTATAAGTTTGATTGGGAGTATGTATAAGATTTTATCGAAAGTGCTAGCGGCAAGATTATGTCGTGTTATTCATAAATTGATTGGTCCAAATCAGACGGCCTTTTTGAAAGGGAGGCAAATTTTGGATGGGTGTGTGATTGCCAACGAAATCGTCAACTTTGCAAAGAGTGAAGGAATAAATATGCTTCTTTTTAAAGTCGATTTTGAAAAAGCATTTGACAGCGTGAATTGGGAATTCTTGTTTGACATTATGTCTCAAATGAACTTTGGATCAAAGTGGATTAAGTGGATCTCTTTTTGCCTCTCATCTGCAACTGTTTCAGTTCTTACTAATGAATCTCCATCAAAAGAGTTTAAAATGAAACGTAGTTTAAGGCAAGGCGACCCACTCTCACTGTTTCTGTTTCTAATA
Source organism: Artemisia annua (assembly GCA_014162995.1). Classification (NCBI taxonomy): domain Eukaryota; kingdom Viridiplantae; phylum Streptophyta; class Magnoliopsida; order Asterales; family Asteraceae; genus Artemisia; species Artemisia annua. Next base: position 53,485 of record LBNU01003483.1, read on the forward strand.
GCCGCGGAAGCCTTACAGGTCATGACTACAGAAGATTGTAACAAAGGTATTTTCAGGGGTCTCTCTCTTGGCGATGATGGTTCCAATATATCTCTTTTGCAATTCGCATACGACACTTTATTTTTTGGTGAATGGTCAAAGTCAAATGTTTGTCATTTGATTCATATTCTTGACTGTTTTCACGATGTTTCGGGTCTCAAAATTAACTTGGACAAAAGCAGGTTATTTGGGATCGGGGTCTCTCAAGAGGAAGTTAGTAGTATTGCAAGATCAGTGAATTGTTCCCATGGTTCGTTGCCTTTTATCTACCTTGGGTTGCCGGTTGGTAGAAGTATGAAAGAAATAGACGCTTGGAGCGAGGTGGTCAACAAGTTCACTAGAAGGCTTTCATCATGGAAAGCTAATATGCTCTCTATCGGTTGGGAGACTGACTTTGGTTAAATCGGTGTTGGGTAGTCTTCCTCTCTACTATCTTTCTTTATTTAAAGCCCTCACATCAGTGATTTCGCTTCTTGAATCAATTAGAATAAGATTCTTTTGGGGCTTCAAAGATGATGAAAAGAAAATGGTTTGGGTTAGTTGGAAGAAAATTATGTCTAGCACTAAAAATGGTGGCCTAGGAGTCGAAAGTATCAAAGCTAAAAATATGGGGTTGATGGGTAAATGGAAGTGGCGTTTTCTCAATGAAAGTGGCGCTCTATGGAGAAGGGTGATTGTCGAGATTCATGGTGTTAATGGTGGCTTTGACCAGACCACAGGTCATGTGCGCAACTTAGGTACATGGGCAAATATTGTTAGAAGTTGTTTGGATTTAGAGCATATGGGTATCCAACTAAATAATCTGATGGAAAGTTCTGAGTGGAAAGCTAACCCACTTTTGGACTGATTTTTGGATAAAAAACCACGGGCCTTTGAAAAATTGTTTTCCCAGGTTATACGCTCTTGAAACAAGTAAGAATTGTTTTGTGGCTGATAGATGGGTTCTTGAAGATGGCTCTTGGCAATCTAAGTGGGCGTGGAGAAGACACCAAGTGGTCGTGCAACTAGGGAATTAGATCTTCTTGTAAATCTCATTAATGGTCTTGTTCTTGAGTCTCACCTTGATGATAAATAGGTTTGGTCTCTCGATGATTCAGGTGTTTTCTCAGTTAAGTCATTAAGTACATGCGTACAGGATAAATTGTTTTCGAACAATGACCCTAATCCCCCTTTCATTTGGAATTCATGGGTTCCGCGTAAGGTAAATGTATGTGTTTGGCATATGGCTTTAAACCGGCTCCCCACTAGATCTAATTTGATTCGTCATGGGGTGTTAATTCCCTCGACTCTATGTCTATTTTGTGGCATAGATGAAGAATCTCAACAACATTGTTTCCTCTCTTGTCCCATAATTAAAATTATATGGCGCAAGTTATGGAGTTGGTGGAGGTCTCCTCAATTATACAATCCGTCTCTAATGGAAATTCTTAAAGGAAAGCCGGGGTTTATTCAGAACAAGTCGGTTGAAAAACTTTTTCACGCGGTTTGTATGACATTTATTTGGCATGTTTGGAATTGGAGAAATAAAATTCTTCATGCTTCTTCGGACGCCGAGGAAAATGCCACTCGTCATGAGGATATTTTTCCTTCGGTGCAAAGGTTATCTCTTTTATGGGCATATAATCGTTCTTCCAGGAAACACTTCTCTTGGGAAAATTGGATTCAAAATCCTGGTGAATTGGCTTCATCTTCACTCCCCTAATTTTTTAGTTCTTGGTGCATTTTGTTTCGATGTTTCTTTCTCCGGTGCTCTGTCTTGGAGCCCCTTTTTTTCTTGTTGTTGTTTATCGTTGCCTATTTGGCCTAATAAAATCTTTGCTTCTTAAAAAAAAATTATTCAAGTCCTCCACCAACGAAATTTCTTGCTTGTGTTTTTAATAATTCATCATCTGCTAGCTACGTTTATAAAAGGGTAGTATGCGTCGTTTACTAGAACCATACACTCTAACTTCTGTTTGTGCATCAAATTTTGTTTATAATAGGCCGGAATTTAAATTGAGTGGCCGAAATCTGCGCTGGCATTAGCGGATGACTGGAATATATATTGATCGGTGTAGTGATGCACATGGTATATTATAACATGTCTATCAAATTTCGTTTATATTAGCTACTTGTAATTGTTGACAATTTTTTTCATAAGATTCACTCGAATGAAGTAATCGGTTAAACTGGAAATTAAATTATGGAAGCCATAATTATATTTAAATTCAAGAACAAATGAAAAAGGGGCAACACAAGGGAATAGTTTTGCGAGATTGTTCATAAAATGAAAAAAATTTGGCGATACTGGCAATTAATAAAGTATGTTGTGTATTTTGATAAAATTCAAAAAATATCTTACATGTATTTAGCTTCACCCTATGCTCTAGGATCAAATGAGAAGAAATTTTAAAATGAGAAGAATGAGAAATAAATATAACCATAACTTACAGATGCATCGACTTGAATTAAGTGCATCATTAATCTTTTAGATGAACCCTAATATATTTTCTAGCAAACAATTTTGATGCATATACATATATCAGATTCATTTCATCAAGTTAAGCGAATCATATGTGTTTTCCATCCTATGAATGTCAAATTTGTTGCTATTATTACTTTGCATCATTTTCACTTCAAATTCACTTTCGAAACTAATTGTGATGCATCTAAATGAATAGAGATGCATATAATTCAAGTCGATGCATCTCAAATGTGTGGTTATAGTTATTTCTCGTCATTCTCATTTTAAGTTTTCTTCTCAATATATCCTTATCCTTCACCCTATAATACTAGTAAATTTGATAAAATCAATTTATCAGTAGAGAAACCTATCAATAATTGCTTATATTGTATTTTAAATAAGCATTATTATGTAAACATCGCATGAAATGTATGTTTGTCGAAACTAGCAGCAAGCAGTTTGCAGTAGTTGTTATAAAAGTGTATAGTAATGTAATTGTAATCAAATTATGATCTATAAGAAGTTATGATCTATAAAATCAGGTAAAAGTAGTGTTAGAACTTCAATGCATGTTTTAAGTGCCTTAGAAATTTAATACTTGTTTACATCGCTTGTTGCCAAACAAGCTTGTTATCATAAATGTTAAACACTATTTATACTACTTTATAAAAGGTTTAGGACTTTTTTAAATAAAGAAATTTTAAAAACTTTAATACAAAAAACATTTCTTTAATAAGAACTCTCTACAACATTATGAAAAATTAAATGTTTTAAATTATAACAGCCAAATATTAATCCAACCCATTTAAAAAAATTATAACAGCCCATAAATAGATTAAATTCACATACTTGTAACAACCCATACTTGTAATAGCCTATTAAAAGCTTGTAACATGCCATTAAAATCGAACCTTAACTTTTAAGCAACCTACTGCATATATAAGCCTACTATACACCAATGACCAAACACATAAAACACATGCAATACATTTTATATTTCACTTAGAGTAAATTACACCGTTCGTCCTTGTGGTTTGCGTTGACTGGCGTCGTTAGTCCCTTGACCAAAAAAACTGCATCGTTCGTCCTTAACGGGNTATTTCTCTACCTTCAAAACACACCATTCTCCACCTTACTCCATCCCCACCGCACTCTGCCGCCATCATCAACAGTATCGCCACCATTTACTCACCGGGTACCCGCCGCTGCATTGCGCGGGTCCTTCTAGTACGCTAAATGCTTCGAAATGTTCTTAAATGGTCCTTGTCAAAAATCTCGTATTCCTTTGCATTTAATTATTAGAAGTACATAGCAGTTATATGTATCAAAGGATGAGCCCAAAGAAGTTCGAGTTAAACTAAACATGCCAGTAAACATGGGCTCAGGCCCATTCTGCATCGTTATATTTTCAATCACTTTGGATTATTGGAAACAAGGAGGAGGCCCCCCGCCGCGTTGCGGCGGGGTAACCGGGTAAGTATGAAAAACAATGCCGTTGTTCAATAGCCGATGCTTTGTCTCTCTTCATACCAGAAAGTCGCATGACATTTTGAGCAATCACAGTCGAAGGATCCAAAGCTGTTGTACTCTGCTGGGGGGCCTGTAAAACAATTTACGATGAATAAGCGAAAGTTATTGAATCATAAGAATTTAGGTTATTCAATAAAGAATGTGAAGTCCCAAATCTGGTGTGTTTCAAATTGGTTATATCAACAGATAGTCGTATTCATATTTAGGTTGTTCCATGATTGGGATTGTTCCATGACACTCCTAAATTTAGGAATTCCCAAAAGTTATTCTTCAACCATTACAAACGTATTGAGAAATATGAGCTATGGATAAATAAATGATCGTTTAACGAAGACTTACGCTATTTTTTTCACTACAAATTTTCCACGTGAATTGGTTGGATAAACATCCCAAAGTTACATTGATATTGTCTTTTCTATCTCTACATCCTTGTGAACCATATGAGCCTAGAACAATAATAGATAAAAGTGGCTAGGAAACTTGTTACCAATGTTCAGCAAAGATTGTATAGTTGTAGTCTCCTAATATTTGAAACAACCTGCGCGCATCTCGTCAGACCTCCTTTTGCGAGCACTCCACACACTCCTATGAGAGGCTGTAATTTGAAAGGCACACACAGAACATGATTACACATCCTAATATATTGAGAGTGATGGAAACTGCCAATGCATAAAGTCTTCAAACCTGATGGTATACTGGCAGTGGTCTGCGTGTTCTGGCGGCAAGCAAGCATGGAACCTGTAGAGTTAACTGCCACAATTTCAAAGCAGATAATAAAATAAGTGTCACATTGTTGGACATAAATGGTGTACCAACACATCATAACTTTTGAACCTGATCAAAAGTATCTAAAACATCTTCCCTCCTGGTGGGCGTGCTTCCTGCATCGATGTTGTTGCGCGCCTATTGCTGGCATGATCGGTACTGGTTTGACTATAGTGACCGAAGTGTGTGTCACGCTGGGCTTGCACATGAAATCGCATGGTATTGGAAGAAAGAGGTATGTCCTCTCGTATTATTCTGGCTCCAAAATCTAGCACGACCGGTCCATATCGCTTTTGTGTACCTGTCACAAAAATCAAGTAGTTGTAACCACATCACCAGCAGTTGTAGATTATGATGTACCTAAATGCATTAAAACCCCAACCTCCGAATAAGGCGGCTGATGCACGCCCAGTTCCAACAACGTTGTCAATCACACGAATAGAAGCGATTGAATTAAGTGATTCATCCATCTTCTATCAATTGGTGAACAACTACAGCTAAATGAAACTAATGAAGCTTAAAGACGGGCATGACACTTTGGAATACCATAGCTGCTGCTGTTCCCCATCCCGCTGATGTTGTTCACAAAGCTCATATGTATCAAAAACACTCCCTGAATGCAACATGAAAACATCAATTAGCAATGATAACCAACATCACAAAATAACAGGCACACCATAAGTCAACTCAATATTGCAAGTGTATGAAAACAGAATGATATTCATAGCTCATATTTCACCCTTAAACGATCATTTATTTATAAGAAGGGTCACTTTCTCAATACGTTATTAACTGAATACCGCAACTGTAAGTAACACTAAAAAGTTTCAAGTTGCGATTCAAAACACACCTCTTAAAATGAATCAAGTCGTAAAAAGCAAAAGAAAGAGGCTTACCAACCAAGTATGACTTTGCTATGGTCGATGACCCAGAGAGGAATGAACAACCACTTCCAACGGAATCTAATATGTCGCACTACAATAACAATTAAATATGAATCTTAAATAGAGCTTTCGATAGATCAAGAAAATTTGATTATTAAAGACGGGAGTTCGTTTTGGGTATCATGCCATACCTTTAAAAATTCAGGAATTCCAGATAGGTTCGTTTACAATATAGATGGATATGTACATGATTCTGAATAGGAGTCGTTGCCGCCTAATCGCCTATGTCTTTAATATCTGCATAAACGACCAGTTAGTCATCAGAATATATAGTTCGTTGTAATCCTATGCAAACATAATTATTATATACAATCATAGTATATTAAAGTAACCACAGCGAGAAAATTTAGTCTAACCTCAAACACTTGCTGAGACTCAGTGAACCAAACACCTATCTATGTCTAAGCCACTAAAACACAATCAAATCATCACTGCTCACTGCCCTGTAGTTGCCAACCACACACGAAAACAAAAAACATGTTTATCAGTAACTATATTTTCATGATCACCTAAACATTAAAAGATTCAATGATATCAACAACTCAAATAAGCAGCCGTAGTCCGCTTCTTCATCTTCCTACCAAGTTTTGGAACCCAATGGAAATTAGAAGCGGTGGAGTGGATAAGGCCATTATTAAGCGAATCAAACAAAAAAAAAGGCAAAATAAAGATGAAGGGATAATAAACTACCTCTAGTAAGATCAAATAAGGGTGCTGATCACCAAAGAAACCATCAGGAAGGTGGAAGAGATAATGGGATTCGGCTAGAGTTTGATTTTCCAGCAATCTTTAGGGCTCCAACTCCGATTGCGGTGTATGTGCTATCAATCTGGAATCTGGAACCGATTAGTCATAAGTAGATACGTTAGATAGAAGACACGTAGTGCGAGAGAGTCGGTCTCTCCCATAATTATCTGAAAGAAAATGGGCCAAGACACACACTTTGGGATGAATTGAAGCTAGTACTGGGCTGAAGGACCCGATTTAAAAGCCCATAAGGAATTGCTATTTTCTTAATAAAATAATCGCGCCGACGTTCGGTTATAGTATATTTATAGAATGGTTTAGGTAAAAAAAAAAAAAAAAAAAAAAAAAAAAAAAAAAAAAAAAAACCCAATTTATTATATTCGGTCTTGGTACTTGAAGTATAAAAAATATTATTAAATATAACGAACTTTTATAAAATGTTTTAATATGCACATTTTGATGTGTTATCACGTTAAAAATAATAACACGTATCAGCTTTTTCTGATATGTCAACACATCAAAATGTGCATATCGAAACACTTTTAAAAAGTTTGTTGCATTAATGATACTTTGTATAGTACACGTACCAAAACGAGATTTTTAAAAAAATGAGTAAACTACACTGTTCGTCCTTGTGGTTTACGTTGACCAACAAGTTTCGTCCTTTGACCAAAAAAAATGCACCATCCGTCCTTAAATGCGAAACGTTATGTACCGTTAGTCCTTTGCTTTAACGAGACACACTAACAGTCGTTAAGTTTAAACATGTAAGGGTATCTTCGTCCTTTTACTACTTCTCTCTACTTCATCTCTCCCACTCATTAATACCTCCACTTTTTTGTTCTTACAACCATCACCACTGAGGCACTGACCATCATCTTTCTTTATACAATCTTTCATTCAAAATATCATTTTAATACCCATCTTCTTTATACCTTGTAGATAACACACAAGATCACCATTTTGATACCCTCACAATCATAATTACACTCCACCAATTTCAGCGGTTCCGGTCAAATTTCAGCAGATCCGGTCAAACATCAAAGGAAAACCTAAATATTTCTTAAAAAAACACATAAGTAACAAAACACTACATTAATCTAATATTAATCTACACTCAACTTTCTTTTCTCTACCAAAGTTTGAAAAACCATCATCACTACAAATCCCACTAATAATANCGAAAAGTAAAATTTAGATTTGACACCGTGAATATTGGATCTTGAAATAAAGTTTGTACATTTAGAGAATTTGTTAATGATATTTATTTTTAGTATGGATAAAATCGATTGTGAATTTGTGATGAAATTTGTAACTATGCATATTGCTGTCAAACTACATAATTTCTAATGAAGAAGGAAGATCATGGGTTTTGTGGATTGGATTTTGTGTTTGAGTTTTATGAAGATGAGGTGCTTGGGTTTATATATAATGAGAGAATGAGATAGGTGTGTTGGTTTCTGGGCTTTTGAGGGTTGTCGGAGGTGGTAGGATTGGTGGACGGTGATGGCAGGACTGGTGGTGGATAGTGGTTGGTGGTAGTGGTGGGTGAAGATTAAGATGAAGAGGTAGTAGTTGGTGGGAAGGTGTTGGTGGAGTGACTAAAGAAGAGAGATACAAAAGGAAAAATGATTATTTTCTCTTTTTATGTGTGGACTTAATAAGACGAAAATACCCTCACATGTTGATGACTTAACGACAGTTAATGAAGGCCGTTAGAGGGAGGGACCAACGGTAGATAACGTTTCGCATTTAAGGACGGACGGTGCATTTTTTTTGGTCAAAGGACGAAACTCGTCGGTCAACGCAAACCACAAGGACGAACGGTGTAGTTTACTCTAAAAAAATTTATTGCTAATTTTTTTTTTACCTAAACTAAACTGATTCCCATGTCGGTACTAAGAAAAATAGCCACCCTACACAAAGCTGCTAACGATGATGCTAAAATTATAATACTATCAATTTTCTTTAATGGTACTTTTTTTTTTATTTATTTATTTATTTATTTATTTTTTTTTAACACAATCTATGTGAAAGCAATTCACATGTCGATATTTACATAGGAGCACTATCATATAAAATTAATTTATATATCACTAGCTCAAATATATATCTAGTTTTATCTATGCTCATTCTAATAAAACAATATTTTTTTGTGAAGTAGTTTTATTGATCAGTCAACTTTCTTAATTTTCTGTTTTTTAAGTATAAAACTGCGGTCAAAATAACATAAATGCATATGATTAAGACCTTGAGTTACAATATTTGACAAACAAAACGTGTATTTACAAACTACTTCGGTATTAATTAATACAATCACTAGGCAAGTTGGCTCGTGCGATACACGTCATTGTATATGTATAAGTTATTGTTGATAAAGTTGATGGCTCGTTGTGTTATCGGGAACTAAGATGAAGTATATTGGGCAACTTCGCTTATTGAAGTTTTAAAAGAGTTTTAAGTTTTTAAAAATTCACGATTCATTGCTTGAATCTCAACTTTCTAACATAATAAATTACTAGACGAGTACCCGTGCATAGCAACGGGATTTTTTAGCGACAAATAGTTTATTGATAAAAAAAAGTTTATAGGTTATAAACGAAAAATAATGTTTTGAAACCCGGTTCGACCCAGGTGGTTCAACCGGTTGAGCCGTTCCGGTCGAAAAATGGGTCGATTTAAACCGGGTCAACTTGCTAGGTTGGGTGGAAAACGGGTCAAATTAAATCGGGTCAATCCGCCGGGTTTGAAGCGTCCCGGGTCAACCCGGTTTGTGTTTTAATTGGTTGTATTTAATTTGGTAGATATGTTTTTAATTGGTTGTACAATGTGAATAAATCATTGTACTTTTAAGTAATGGATAATGTTTTGAAACCCGGTTCGACCCGGGTAGTTCAACCGGTTGAACCGCTCCGGTCGAAAAATGAGTCGATTTAAACCGGGTCAACTTGCTAGGTTGGGTCGAAAACGGGTCAAATTAAACCGGGTCAATCCGCCGGGTTTGAAGCGTTCCGGGTCAACCCGGTTTGGTCATGTTTGGCAACAAGCGTTTAGGAGCGATAAGCGGTAAGCATTTAGATGAAAAGCTTGTTTGGCAACACCTTCAATAGCGTTTGAAACTAGCCCAACCGCTCCAAATTGAAATGCTTCATGAACAAGCTTTCCACTACTGCTCCTAACATTTTGTTTGAAAATTACATATTTACCATCAAATAAATATAACCACGTACAAGTATTAATGGCTGGATATGCATCTTTTATAACCACGTACAAATAACTGCTACTTGCTACAGTTGATTTCTTATATTTATATAAATAATTGATAATGGCCTATTTTTTTAATATGAAACAAGATATGTGGTAGTATCATTAGGATTGTACGTGAGATGAATGTGTTATATTAAAAAATTAATTTATGAATTACGTGCCTTTTTTTTTAATTTTACACTTTATAATTACAGTTATTGCTACGTTACCAAACACATTTTTTAAATAAACAGCTACTGCTTACTGCTTACTGCTACTGCTACTGCTACTGCTTACTGCTACTTTTCGCCAAACATACCCTTTGTGTTTTAATTGGTTGTATTTAATTTGGTAGATATGTTTTTAATTGGTTGTACAATGTGAATAAATCATTGTACTTTTAAGTAATGGAGTGTTTTAATTAGAGTATTAATTACATTAATTTTTTCTCACATTTGACTTTCAATACTCAATTTTCAAGACTCAACTTTTTCAAGTTTGACTATTTTTTCATTATAGATAGTATAGATAGTTTATAATGAAACTCTATATTTTTTTACTTACATCCATTGCATAAACTCAACATTTTAAATTTATAAAGAAAGTTTAAAATTTTTGATATTATACTTACATCTATTGCAGAAACTCAACATTTTAAATTTATAAAAAAAAGTCTTATATATATGATATTTACATTTGTCGCATAAAACTCTAACTTTAACATATTTAATACTACCTCCGTCCCATAATAAATGTCCACTTTGACTTTTATTAGTCTTTTTTATTGAACTTTGACCATAAATATTTATATTTGTGTTATATGATACTTGATGAAAAGTATATAAATGAATTGAGTTTTAAATGTATTTTCTTTTGGTATAATTTTCATCAAGAATTATATAACACAAATAAAAACATTTACGGTCAAACTTGAACATGAAAGACTCAAAAAATTCAAAGTGGACACTTATTATGGGACGGAGGGAGTAACAATTTATAATGAAGAATTAAATCTTAGGGCAAATTATTAAAAAAAGTATTATACTTGCCACTGTTTCATCTTCTGGGTAGCGAACTATTTTTTTTCATTTTGAGGGTAATTTTCTTTCAAATTCATCATCTTTAGGGTAATATGTGACATTTTTGCCCTTCGGGAAAAAACAATTTGTATTAGCTAAAAGTTTATGAAGGTTGACGGCCAAGGTGTCCCAAAATCTAAGATCCCAACCTCAGACTTTCCTCCGATCAATCCAGGACCGCGACCAAAATCTAAGTTTACACCAATTGGGCGTTCTTTTAGAGAAGCTGTTATTGGACATAAGAAAAATGGTCTATCACCCACTGTCAAAAGCATCTCTCTTGAGGAAGATGGTTATTTAAGATCGAAACTTGAAAGTTGTTGGGTCGGAAAAGCTAAAAATTTCCATGTTCTCCAAAATGCTTGGGATGTCATTAAAAATAATGGCTTAACTGAATGCAAAGTCAAATACGTAGGTGGTTTGTCTTTTTTATTCGAATGGGACTCGAAGGAGACAGCGATTAAAAGTCTTGAAGAAAACAAGATATGGGTGCAGCAATGGTTTGATGATCTCAAAATGTGGGAAGACAACGGAGAATCATATGGGAGGCTTACTTGGATTCATATTGAAGGTATCCCTACTCTGGCTAGAAGTGTGAATTCTGTGAAATCTGTTGTTAAGGACTTTGGAAAAATCCTAGAGGTCGGAAGGTTAGATTTCGACTCTAAATTGATTTTACCGATTAAAGTGTTGATGTTAGTGGCCAATTCAACTGAGGTATGTCAAACTCTCAATGTTGAATTAAATGGAAATGTATTTTCGGTTCGTATTTTTGAAGAAAGATTCCAGGCCTCTAGTTTGATTTCCCCACCTCCATATGATCAAAAAGATGATAAGGAGTCTGATTCTGAAATTGGATCCGTCTTCGAGGAGGAGTTCATCGGTCCGTCAATGGTGGTTGAGAATGTTGGAATCCCCTCCAATGAGCACCAACCATTGAATACAGAAGACTTGTTATCGACACCGGTTCATTGTCAAAGTTCGAGTCCTGGTGTCTCTCACTCTGTCAATAACGGTACAATAAATTCATTTGTTGAAGAGACAGAGGATGTTTCTTTGACTCTTGGTCAGGGTTGCGCCGATGATTGTATGGGACCATCTATAGGTATAAAATCAGCCCATACTCCAAATGGACCCTTGCCATCTATGGCTTTTGATCAGGACCAACTATCGTGTCCTACTGCTTTGGTTGAGCCGATTGAAAATGCTATTTTTAATGGGGCACGTATTAATGAAAGGAGTATTGGGTCAGTCCCAGACCTAAACATTCCTATAGCCCAAGAAGGTGAGATTGTCATTCAAGAAGGTGAGAATGTCATTCAAGATGATCCTGAACTAGATGAACTTCTTTCAAGCTTTCAAAGACTTTCCCAGAAGGCTAATGATTTTCCAGACAAAGGTGAGAAAAAAAGGAAATCTAAGCCTAGTAAAAAGAATCTGGTTGTCGGTGGTGCTTCATGTCCCCCACCTTTGGTCTCGCAATCTGATGATGCTGGATTTGTGGGTTTAGCTGATGAGGAGTGTGCCATGAAGATAATTGGTGAAAATATTGGTTTTTCTTTTAGGAAAGTAGATGGTTCAATGGATCAATCAAGATCCCATTGATCTTGCCCTGGTTCTTTGTAGGTGTTGTTTGTAATTTAATGATTGGTATCTCTGTCAATTGTAATGGTCTTGGTGCGGATAATAAAAGGTCATGGATTAGGAATCTGATTGAGAAGGATTCCCCTATGTTTCTAGGTGTCCAAGAAACTAAACTCGAGTCCTTTGACCTTTCTTTTATTCGGTCACTCTGGCCTCACTCAGATGTTGAATTCGATTTTAGCAGTGCAATAGGTGCTTCGGGTGGAATTCTTACAATGTGGAGTTCGCGTTATTTCAGTGCTGACCAGAAATTCGGTGATAGGAACTTTCTGTGTGTCCTTGGTACATGGGTTGGAGTCTCGGTGAAGGTGGGTCTTATCAATGTTTACGCCCCTCAGCCTTCTTCCCAAAAGGCAGCTTTATGGGCCTCCATTGAGTCTCTCATTAATTCTATGGAGGCTATTTGGATTATTTATGGAGATTTTAATGCGGTGAGAAATCGCGACGAGAGATTGGGCTCCCATTTTGATGAAGTTGAGGCTAATGCTTTTAACGATTTCATCTCGCGGGCTGGTTTATTTGATCTGCCTCTTAGCGGTAGACGCTTCACAAGGTTTAGCAAGGATGGTAATAAGGTTAGCAAATTGGATAGATTTTTGGTTTCTCAAAACTTCTTTGATTTTTGGAATGATGCTTCTGTCTCTGTTCTTTGTCGAACTCACTCCGACCACTGCCCCATCCTTTTAAAAGTTGGGCATCAAAACTTCGGTCCTAAACCTTTCAAAGTTTTTGATAAGTGGATTGGAGATGCGGGCTTTCTCGAGGTTATTACTAATGCTTGGGCTTCTAATTTTGGGTATGCGACCCCCGATCTTATGCTAAAGAATAAACTCAAGAGTTTAAGGTTGGCTATTAAATCCTGGACGTCATCTCAAATCACGGCACAGAAGCAGGCTAAGGAGGACCTTGTGCGTTCTCTCATAGACTGGGACATTAAAGCAGAAGCAGGGCAAGTCAATTACATGGATGTTGAAAAAAGAGAAGAATGGTTAATGGACTTAAATCATTTAGATCAACTGCATAGGGATGATCTTAAGCAAAAGAGTCGGTTGAAGTGGGCTGTGGAAGGGGATGAAAACACTCGTTTCTTCCACTCTATTATCAAGCATAAGTATGCTAACTTCAACATCAAAGGAATTCATGTTGATGGAATTTGGTGCGAATCTCCTGACTTGATAAAACAAGCAGCTGTTGCACACTTCTCTTCTAGATTCACTGAATGTAACAGGTCTCGTCCTACTTTCAACAGTTCTTTGTTTCGAAGGTTGTCTACTGTTGATGCGAATCTTCTAGAAGCAAATATCTCCATGGATGAGATCAAATCTGCTGTTTGGGATTGTGATGGATCAAAGGCCCCGGGGCCGGACGGCTTCAATTTCAAGTTCATTAAATCCTATTGGGAGATTATTAAATATGACTTTTTAAATTGTGTCAAATATTTTGAAACCACCGGAAAGTTTGCTAATGGGTGTAACCCATCGTTCATCGTATTAATTCCCAAAAAAGCCGATCCCCTCGGATTCTCTGACTATCGCCCGATCAGTTTAATAGGTTGCGTTTATAAAGTTATCTCTAAGATCCTTTCCGCGAGATTAGCTAAGGTAATTCCTTCGATCATTGGCCCAAATCAAACGGCATTCATAGAAGGAAGGCAAATTTTAGATGGCTGTTTAGTTGCAAACGAGATTATACGTATGGCTAATATTGAAGATCTTAATCTCATGATTTTCAAAGTCGATTTCGAGAAGGCTTTTGATAGTGTTAACTGGAACTTTCTTCATGACATTATGAAGCAAATGGGGTTTGGTGAAAAATGGAGAAAATGGATCGATGCTTGCCTCTCCTCGGCCTCTATCTCTGTCATGGTCAATGGTTCACCATCTAAGGAGTTTAAAATGGAAAGAGGACTTCGGCAAGGAGATCCTTTATCCCCTTTTCTATTTCTTATCGTTGCTGAAGCCCTCCAAGTCGCTGTCTTAGAAGCCTGTAGTAAGGGTGTTTTTAAAGGTATCACTCTAGCAGATGGGGGTGCAAACCTTTCTCTTCTACAATACGCGGATGATGCCCTTTTTATTGGTGAATGGTCGCGTTTAAACGTTAAAAACCTCATTCTTATCCTTAAATGTTTTGAAAATGCTTCGGGGCTTAAAGTGAATCTCTCTAAGAGTAGACTTTTCGGGATTGGCATTCCAAACATTGAGGTTGAGGATGTTGCATCTTCATTGGGATGTATTCATGATTCCATCCCATTCATGTATCTCGGTCTCCCGGTTGGTAAGAAGATGCGATTATGTGATGGATGGAATGACGTGATAAATCGGTTTAGAGAAAGACTTTCTGCTTGGAAAGCTAAGGCTCTATCAATTGGTGGGAGGCTTACGCTTGTGAAATCAATTCTTGGTAGTCTTCCAATATATTACCTTTCCTTATTCAAAGCTCCGAAAAAGGTTATCAATCTCCTTGAATCCATTAGATGTCGATTCTTTTGGGGATTCAAAGAGAATCAACGAGGTATTTCTTGGGTCAAATGGAATAGTATCCTTTTAAAGCCAAGCATGGGTGGTTTGGGAGTTGGTAGCCTTCTCGCCAAGAATCTTAGTCTTCTAGGAAAATGGAAATGGCGCTTCCTCACGGAGAAGGAAGCCCTCTGGCGAATGGTCATTCAGAAGTTTTATGGGGATTCTGGTGGCTTCGGGTCTTTGACAGATTTTCCTGGGCCCAATGGCATTTGGTGCGATATTATAAAGGCTATGGAAGATATAGAAATCATTGATCCCACTTTTAAACAGTCATTTCATATAAAAGTTTCAAATGGAGCTAATGTATCGTTTTGGAAAGACACGTGGTGTGAAAATGGGATTCGGTTAATGGACTTATTTCCTAGGTTGTACGCTCTTGATTCCTTCCAAGATTGTAAGCTTATTGATCGATGGCATCTTGTTGATGGCTCTTGGTGTGCAAAATGGGATTGGAGACGTCCACCTCGTGGCAGGGCTATTGGCGACGTTATGGACTTAGTTTCTACGATTGGCAACCTCTCTCTATCCTCTACCTCTACCGACAGATGGTCATGGTCTAAAGACGCTTCTGGTGTCTATAAGGTTAGTATCCTTTCGAATATTATTCAATCCATTTCTCTCGCTGCTTGCGGTCTTGGTGTTCACCACAAATGGAATTCGTGGATTCCTCGAAAGGTTAACATATGTGTCTGGAGAGGCTCTTTAAATAGGCTTCCCACTCGTATTAATCTTTCCTCTCGTGGGGTTCCAGTGGCGACAAATTTATGCCCTTTTTGCAATAATGAGGAGGAAGATTTAGATCATTGTCTTATAAACTGCCCACGTGTGTTGCCTATATGGAAAAAAGTTTGGAGTTGGTGGCAGTTACCTCCTCCCTATACTTTTCCCTCGTTTGATATCAAGGATATTGCTTTGGGTACGTTTGCTTCGAATACCTGCTCGTTGTCTAACAAGGCCATTCATGGTGTGTTCCAAAGCACTTTTTGGGCAATATGGAAATGGAGGAATAAAGTCATTAATGCTCAACAGGATCGTGTCGATAGCATCAAAGAGGAGGATATCTTTCCTTCCATTCAGAGGATATCCAAGATTTGGATTTCTGCTCGTGCTTCTTCCAGACCAGCTAATTGGAACTGTTGGATATCCCGCCCTTTTGATTTGTTTTCTCTCTAGTAACCTTGGTTCTCATGCTTTTGTTTTGGTGCTATATCTTTTAGCATCTGTTCTTTGTTTCTGTTTTGGTTTTTGTATATTTCTTGTATCCTTTTGGCTTCCTCTTTGAAGCCTCTTCTAATAAAATTCTAGCCTTTCAAAAAAAAAAACAAAAGAGTAATATAGTAAACTTGACCAAACCCCATTATCTATTTTTTGGTATGAGACAATTAAATTAAGACATCCAAAAATAATAACATAGACAATAAAATGGAACGGATGGACAATAGGATATGTATTGATTAACCAGCGACAACAATTACATTATAAATCTAGATAATGTGTCACATGTCCCTATACTTTTTTTTTTTTTTTTTTTTTTTTTTTTTTTTTTTTTTTTTTTT